>SMGU01001731.1:0-10302 GCA_004348175.1 Puccinia novopanici
CAGGTGATGGTTCAAGGTAAGATTCTGCTATTGGTTCTTGGTCATCAGGGAGACCGCCGGTGGGATCAAAAAATTCCATCCTGCATTCTGGATACCACTTCAGTCAGCATTGTGCTGGGAAGACTTGGAGGGAGCTGGGACTTAGGAATGGCGAGAAATTTTTTAATGGTTACATACCTTTTTGTTTCTTTTGGGGTATCAAAATTGGATTGGCGAGGTGACCTTTTTGGTGAAATTGTGGGTGGGAATTGTGGGTGGGGGGGGGGAGGAAGGAACGGATGCCGGGTGGGCTGCAGGTTTACTCCGGCGGACGGAGCCTGTCTGTACTGGCAGATACAGCTGCATGGCGCAAGAATTTTGTGGCGCAAAAAAAGAAAAATGGAAAAGTCTGCAGCTCCCAACTGCAAGGTTTTTGGGAACTGCTGTATCACCGTGCGCAAAATTGTTTCATGACTGCGCAGCAGGTTGCACAGTCTTGCAGCCAGTCAAGACTGTTGTGACACTAGCATTAGAGCATCTCTAGTGGTCTGGGGGTGGATCAAGTCGCCTCTGGCGGCCCGCAAGCACCTGTCCCAATCTTTCACAGGAGTATCACATCCACACCATTAATGGCCGTCAATGTGAGTGGGGGTGGATCCCCAGCATGTACACCCACAAGCCTGACTCTACTTGTTTGTTCCATTTTGTTCCATGGGCCATTGTGCCCCTTGTTTTATTCTCATATGTAACCACATGTTGGCTTATTCTCACCTCTCTGGAATGTTCCTCCCCCTTTGCTGTTTTTACCAACCACAAATTGAACCCTCACCCCATGACTATCAGTACTGCCTTGTTTCCCCTGAGGCCATCCACATCTGTTCGCTAAAGTTTAAGGTTAGTTTGATTGCGGGTCAAAGACAGGTCAGCTAACCCAAGACCCATGAACGCATTTGTCAGGTTTGGTCGGGCTGGCTAACCGTCTAAATCCGGGGCCGGGGGCAGAGAAGTATATCCTACAGCTAGCAGGCTTGCAGAAGCATATTCAATATGCTCTTGACCTGCGGGTTAAGCGTTGTCAAATTTGACAACGCTTAACCAGATATTTAGCTTTTGGGAACTTTAGCCTGGCTTGACCCGGGACCAATGTGTTCGGTTTTTGGGTTAAGCCGGGTTAAAGTTCGCTAACCCCGCGAATTTAGTGAACGAATGCGGATGGCCTGAATTATTGCTCCCCTATCAGCTCAGTTGGAATCAAGAAGTATTACTTAGCACTGGTCACAGTCTTATAGGAAATTATTATAGTCACCCCTCTTACCTTGTTTACATCAGTAACCCATCTGGGTTTACACCATCCCTTCAATCCCTTAACATATACCCAGCTCACTAAGAATTAAGAAGCATTGCTTAGCACTGGTCATAGCCTCATTGAGAATCATTATAGTTACATATCTCACATACCTTGTTTACACCAGTACCCAGTCTGGGTCTACACCCTGAAATCTCTGGACATCTACATTAGCCACACCTTATTCTTCAAGAGTCCATACTCTTGTTTCTTGTTTTTCTTTGCTTTCCCAAGCTTACCCAGAGAGGCAGCCCTTCAAGCACTCATCTCTCTCAAGCTCTATTCCCCATAAGAGTAGTTCCACAATCAATATCACAGCAGTTCCCAAAAAGCTTGTGATTGGGAACTTCTTTTTTTTTTATTTTGAGCCACAAACTTGTAGTGCCCCACAGCCTGTACTGAAGCAAATACAGGATTGGAAAATCATCATGGAGGGTGTTGGAGCCTTGAAGGTTTTGGGCCGCATTGTGATGTTGTTGAAGCTGAGGGGCTGGTTTGACTCAAAATCCTGAGGAATTGAATGAGACTACTCTCATCCTTCCAAAGTCTCTAACAAAGAATCTGCCTTTTGGTTGAATTTTGGGACTTATGCTCTAAGAGGGCAAAGAAAGAGGAAGAAGGATGACAGTTATTTTAATCACCAGACTGGCTAACTGATGGAAAAAGAAGCAAGCAACCAATCTTGATCTTGCTTTTACCTAGTTGAATTATATAGTCTATGTACAAGCAATTCAAGATGTGGTTTGAGAAAGAAATGAATAAAAACAACTGAGAGACAATTTTGAGTTCAGAAAAGATAGACCATATAAAAATCTGAATATTTGTCAGACCAGATAAGCTTGATAAGAAAAACAACACACATCAGAAATAAAAAGAGGTGTTAATTCTAATTAATCAGTTGTGAGAAATCAAAATATAAGAAACAACTTACTCAGATAAGTTGGTGAATAAGATTCATTTTCAGAGTTCATTGACTACAGGGTTTTGAGATAACAGATTTCACACAACAGACTTCTTTTATATTGTAATAGTATCAGTGATTTAAAGAAACAATTAAAAAAATGAAAAAGATGAAAGGGAAGAGCTGAAATTTCAACACTTACTGAGGCTGATTTGCTGGGGATGTATCACCAACTATTGGTGCAAAAAAAAAAAGCAATTCCCAACCAAAAGCTTTTGGGGAACTGCGGGGTTTTTCAAGTTGGAACCCTGTGCAAGCAAATGAGATGTTGTGGGCCAACAAGCATGAATCCTGGGGGAGTTTTCATGCCTGAAATGGCCTGACGAGGCGAGGCAGATCCTGCGACTCGCCTCATCCCCCTCTGTCTGCTACACACAACACACACTCAACTGATCACCTGTGCCGCGTGCCAAGGGCCAACACCCGTTCCTTCAACGTTGGCCATGGGAAAAGGTTGCTTATGGGTTCAGGTGTTATGTATCAGGAATGAAGATTGGTTTTTTTTTAAAACAAGGGGAGCTCGAAGTTGAAAATTGCGGGGGGCAAGTGGACCTGCTGTGCGGGTTGTATGCGCGCTTGTTTCTCTGTCCTACTACCATGTCACCAGGGCCACCAGAGCACTGTTTTTCTCAACATTGCCCCATCATCAGCCATGACCTCACTACGCATGTATAACGAAAAAAAAGGGGCGGGGAACGATCGGGGGAGAAACACAAAACCAACTTGCGGAGACAGGTAGAAAAAATGAGAACGGTAGTTTTCTGGCCAAAGTTTTCCAGTAAGAACACAGTAGAAGAAAAAGGCAAAGGAAAGAGACGAGGGCAGTACGACATACAGCAACAAAAAGACTATTGGACAGCCATAGAGGTGGGAGGGGGGTTTTATTGGGCGTCGACGAGAGGAGGGTCGGTAAGGAGAGCATTCTTAGCGAGAGTTTTCTTGCGGAACCAGCGCTGATCTTCGGGCGAGAAACCAGCCTCGGGGGAGCCGAACAGCGCAAACTCGGGCGTCTCCACACAATATTCTAGTCCATCGAATTGCTTCTTTCCACTCTCCACCAACTCGAAAAACTCTACATTTTTTGTCCAATCAAAAAAAAAAAAAGGGGGCGGGGGGTATCAAGTAAATACTCTCAGAATGATGATGGTGTAGAGAAGAGGAGATGAGGAAGAACGGACTGTCATAGTCGATCCAGGTGTGCCATTGATCGTCAAAGTAATACTTTCGATGTGCAGCCAAGACGCAGCACGAATGAGCATGTTCAGCCGCCAAGCCGTATTCAGCAACATGAGCCGTGTCATTGGCAGCCCTGCACCGGGGGTCATTAATTTCTTCACAGAGGTCTTCAACAAATTTGATCACTTCGTTGTGCCAGGGCGAGTTTTTGATGGTCAAGTTTGATGATCCTGGGTATCCGCAATACGTGACCTACATATATATACCATGTATGCAGCGGTTGAGCACTGATAAAAATAAATAAATATGAACAGACAAAGGCATCATCACGCTTACGCCTTTGACTTCAATGAAGTCGGGTTGGCCTCTGCGAACCAACTCGGCATACTCTTTGATCTCGGCCGAGTTTTCACCCTTAACTAATGTCAATCGGAACACCGTCCGGATCCTCTTTTGGCGGACAATGTCGATCGACTCCAAGAACCGTTCCCAGAAATCTCGGTGCAGCGGCCGATCGATAGATTTTAATGACTCTTTCGTTGCCGCATCGATGGATAGGTATAACTGCGTCACTGGCGGTAAGTCTAGTAACGATTCTGGAAATTGCGCATTTGTCTGATCCCCAATCTTTATTAGCCTTATTTTGGGGTAGTTATAAATCACGATAGAAAATATTTACCACTAAAAATGTTGAAATCCGTTTCTCTGTGAGCAGGCTGATGTACTTCTTGATGTGAGCTGTATCGTCATTTTCAAGCAACAGACTCCCGGTCAGCGACAGGAGACGACGAGAAGGATAAAAGGAAATCCTGTTTCCGTAAGTTAAATGATAATCAGAAGATGGAGGTGGCTACGAAGGCGTACGGAACATGACGGGCTCTCCAACAAGACTCAAGGCAGCATGGCGAGGGGTACGGGCTTCAGTGAACCGATCGGGCCGGACACCTGGCATCCCGGCCAACTGTTTAATTACTGAAGGAAAACCATGGGAGTTTTGATTGAGTTGGATATGTCTTGAGAGTGAAACGAAGAGACAGCCGATACTGACGTCGATCGTGCTCTTTCAAGCTCTCTTCTACTACAAATTCTGCATCATCCGTCTTCCACCTCCACGAAGTTCCGACGGGATTGGTATGTGATCTCCAACAAAATGTACACTGATGGACCAAAACGAAGATGGATAGATTGGTTGAGATGTTTGACGCGCATTTCTGTCAGACTGTAGCATACAATATGATTGAGCGAGACTAACTTTGTTTGCACAAGCTAGCGAAGGAGTAGCTTCCATACACTGATGGGATTGGATACCTGATAAAAAAAATTATACAAAAAGAAAGAGACAGATGTTAAGCTACCAAGCAGGTGGTAAAAGTGATCGTATGCACATACCATAGAATGCATGTTTATAACAAAACCCTCTACCTCTCAAAGACGCCTTGGTCCAACGACAAGTTTTGACGGCACTGTGGGAGCCAACGATCGCATAGCCTTGTTTCGTGAGACTTTTTCGGGTCATTGGGCTGATCATGTCTTTCTTGATCATCTGATTCTCAGGGTCTTGGGTTGAGTTTGCAGGAAGATTCTCAATCTGGGGCACGCCCGCTCCCAAGTCTTCAATGTCCAGAGTCCCGTTTGAATTTTTCGGAGCTTGATTGGTTTTTTGTTTCAACAACTTTTTAGATTTTTGGCGCGCTATTTCGGCTTTAGAAAGTGGTTTAGAATTTGAATAATCTACAAATTCATCATCTGAGTTATCGATATCTTCTTCTTCCCCGTTTTCTGATGAATAATTCAGCTGCTCAGATTTGATGGATGGCAGCTCAGAGAAGGATTTCAAAGAGGATGTGAGCGTGTTTTGGATAGTGGAATTGCAATAATCTTCAATATCGCGTTCAGGGTCGACAGAAACGTCGATTTTCTTGAGGGGTATCAACCTTCTTGCACCCAGTTTTTCCAAGATCTGGTCGAGCTCGATGGCTTGTTTACAGAAGTCATCGAGATAATCAGAGTGACCAATGCCGATGACCGCGTAGCAGAGACCGGCGAGAGAATTCTTGGATAGTCTGAAGTCGAATAGAGCATCCCTGAATTGAGCGAGTACCGAGTCGACAGGAGATTCGACGTTATAGGAGGGTAACAAGAGTATGGCGAGCTGATGGTTTGAGTGAACAGGTGTTTGCGTGATGAGTTGATCTAGATCTAGATGGTCAAGAGAGTCTAGGGATGGGTTGAGATGTTGTGAGTTTGATTTCAGATTTTTGGCTAGCTGGTTTGCGAGGTTCTTGGTGGTTGAGGAGAGTGAGGAGTAGAGGATCTGAGTATTGAATGGTTTCTCTTGGTGGTCGTTGGCGGATGAGTTGGTGAAGCTGAATCGATTGGTGATTGATTCCACTAAGCTGAGCATCTTGTGCCCTTGGGCTTTCCCCTGGTTCTCTCCTCTCGTTCGTTCGTTCTCTCCCTTCGTTCGTTCGTTCTCTTCGTTGGTTCTTCGTTGGTTCTTGCTGGTTCTGTGCCAGATGGTCAACAGGCCCAGTCCCGATCAAGAGAACAGCCAGCCCAGCGTGCGAGTCGGAGGGGGGCCCAGAAACATCTCAATATTCCATTCCATTCACTTCAAACATGACTACTACAGCAAGAATGAGACTTTCAGAACGGTAGCACAGAGCTAAGATTACACCACAAACAGTTCAACGTATGTTTCCTATTAATTCTGGACCTAGCATAATTGTATTCTTTGGTCACTTGATGAACCCCCACCAACGGCTCATGCAAACAGTTCATGCATTCCATGGCATATTTCCTATGAAAAATTTTCACAAAATAAGAAATAGCAGAACAAACCCTAAAGAATACTCGGGCTACAAATTCATCTAGAGTACTTACAAGAAATATAGACCAAGTCAATGATCAGATTTTCAGATGGCTACAGTTGCAGTAGTCATGCATCAGGTGCAAATTTGGGGAGGTCCCAATTGTGAAGCCCAGTTTTTTCTTTAAAAAAAATTGGAGAACTCCTGCAGGTGCTTGAGAAAATATGCTATGTGTCTGTAAAAGTAACTGGATCATACAATTTATCTTCTTCTCCTACCAAATCATTCAAATATGGCTTTTCTCAATTTTTCTGATATTCTCTGTGCTTGAATCCATGGACCTTTATTATTTTTATTCATCCCAATAAATTATCGGTTGATTGGGTACAACTGAAAATTTACTTCCTTGATTGAAAATAACAATAAATACATGGATATAATGCTTTTAGCCTAAAAAAATGACATATAATTGATATGCAAGGGCTTAACCACTGGATAAGACAATGTTTGTGAACTACTACTACACCGATCCCAATGGTGCCGACTGGAAGGGATCTGGCTTCCTTCTTGGCTCAAAATTTCTTGTTTCTTGAAGCCAAGATGTATTTGTGACAACCACCTCTAAAGGTTCCAACAAGGTGGTTGTCTTGGGTTTCTGGCCCATACTAAAATCTTACATTAGCCAACACCTGAATAGAAACTTTTTCTAATGGTTTAGTCCTGATGGATAACTACTGCAACTGGAGAAAAGTTTGACATCAAATGACCATAAAAAAATCACTCATAAATTGCAAAGGGGAAAACTAAAGCTACATATTATAAGCTTGATAATTTAAAAGGCTGTGTTTGGCAGCAATATATATATACAGGTATAATAATGCACATTCTCATGAATAAAATCAGAACAACTCAAAATGAGGCAACTGAGATGTTATTTAGGGAAGGAGATAACTTAATTTTATTTCTAGAACAATAATTTTGGATTTATCATCCCATTTTGGCTACTGTAATGGCAATGATTATATGCTATACACAACATAAAGTGTAATAATGCTAGAATGGTGCTATCCTAGAGCCAAAACATCCAATCCCATGATACTGTTGATGAAGGAGGTACACCCGCCATCCCAAATATAATTTTGGTTTCTGGATTTTCAGTGGTTTAATTTTGATTCATTTTATTTTGCATTATTACACCAATCATTATGAAAGTGCCAAACAGGGCCTCAAAGCATATCACAGAAGATATATATCCAGGAGTTACTGAATCAATCAAGCATAAATTAATTTCACAGGTAAAAAAATTATTTTACCATCATCATATAATGGGTCTCCTACACACATGATTCAGCTTTATCAAGATTTGATGTCATTGGTGGGACAATTTGGGAAACCATACTTATTAATAACCATGAATGCTAACCCCAAGTGGCCAGAGATCACCTCAAATCTAAATCCTGTTCAAAATTCTCATGACAGACTGGACTGGGGATTTAGGGTCTTCCACTTGAAAACAAAGATGCTGCTTCAGGAAGTTGTTGCAAAGCATATTCTGGCTCAATTTTCTGCCTTTGTATATGCTTTGGTGGAGTTCCAGAATTGGTGGCTACAACATTGACACCTAATGGTTATGCTTGACCCAGGAAGCATTCCAACAGCAAGAGAGAGAATTGATTGTACTCTGATTTCAGCTGAAATTCCGGATCCAGAGGAAGAAATACACCTCCACTCCATTTTTTCATGAAATATGATTCATGGGCGTTTGTCAAGCAGCACTGGGTTCTAGCAGGATTGAAAATTCATAAAAAAGTTCCCTGAAATATCTTAACAGGAAAATAAAATGATTGTTGATCAATCCTATCCTTGTTACCAAGAACAAGACAATGGAAAATTGGTTTTTAAAAGGTCCCAGCCATTTTAAAATCATTATGTGATCCTGTGAAACAATTTCTTATCCCACAGGTTTGATTTACACATAAATTTTGAAATTCCTTCTGGTATCAATGCAACCAAATACCTGTTCAAATACATCACAAAAGGCTAGGATTGCACCACAATACAAGTTGAGGATGGGGATTCAATCCTGAAGAATATCAATGGATGGTGCATTGATCCTTTTGAATGTAGTATTGAGTCTGTTTTACATGAGGTTGTTCAGTGGTATACTGTCTGCTCAATTATCCTCTAACAGATTAGTATCTTGCATTTACCAGGCTTTCAATTCACTTTGAGAAAAAACAAATGATCTACCAAAGGGAAACAGACAGCACCAAGAAACAAGTCCTGTCTTGCCACACTGATAAAATCACTTTACTCAAATATTTCAAGTTAAACCAATTCAATGCCATTTGCCAACACAAAAATTCTAGGTAATTTTGTTGGGAGATTCCTGCATAGTTCTACTGGGCTTGTGAAAAAGAGTGGCACCCATGCTAACAAACAATTGATGCCTTTGGATGTCTCTAATATGCAGCACCCTCTGAGGGAGAATGATATTACTTGATGGTTATTCTGATGAATAAAAAAGGTGCTTGATAATTTAAGGACCTTCAAACCATTGAAAGCATCTTGTATCAGACATTTCTAGAAGCAGAAAGAGACTAAAAAACAGCTTTATTGGAGGCAGGGCTGTGGATTTCTGGTTCCATACTAAGGTAAATTTTTGCTATGGTCCTGGTACATAGTCCTCCAAGTTATCTTAAAAATTTTTTAATCAAACACCACAAGCATCTGTCAGAAAATTGTACTTATTGCATCAAAATTAGATATTGTGATAAGAGGCCTTTGCAAAGGGAAAAATACATGGCCATTAGATATCTTCTTCAAGAGATCTTAGTTCAAGAAGAAATGACCTCATGATTTAGTTCTTGATGGCATGATTTATGTGGAACTGGGTTTAACAGTTTTGTTACTGGTTCCTGCTCAAAATACCAACTCACTCACTATACATGCTTGAATACCAGTCTGAAATCAGTAAACGGAAAAAATATCAAGGAACCCTCTTCAAATTTTGTTGAAGGTGTTTTGCAGGTTCATCAAAATTTGGAATCTTCATTAATGGGCCTTCTGGTTGTGGAAAAACATTCCACATGAACACAATCATCTAGTTATATATGGCACATGGGATCAAACCTGTTTTGATTGCATCATCAGGTGTGGAAGAATTATTTTTGATTGGTGGAGCAACATCATATTCAAGATTCTGCATATCTTTGCACGTCTCATAGGAAAGGCTGTGCAGTTGTTCACCAGAATGATTATTGGGCAAAGAATTAATGTTGAACACAGAAGTTGTGATCTGGGATGAGATAAGAATGGTCCAGAGGAAACCTTTAGAGACAGTGGATTAATCCTTAAAAATACTGTGAAGCTGTGAAAAAAATTTTTTTGGGGTTAGTTCTATATTTGGTGGGGATTTCTTGCAGAACCTCCTGGTAGCAATAGGAGGGAGTGTGAGCCTGTGATTCTAAATTGTAAAAAGAACACAAAAGTGGTTTGTTGAAATTAATTTTATTCATAAAAAATAAATCAACAGAGTTTTACAGGCCACAACATGTGAAGTAAATAAATTGCACCTGAAAAAAAAAATTAACTTGAGCATATTTTCATGAGAAGTCAGCCTTCTCCAGATAGAATCAACAGAGATTCCTGGTAAGAGAAATTATTTGAAAGAACAGTTCTGATTTTTCAGGCTAATGGCCAAGGATCTAGGTGTATCAGAAATGACACATTCAAGTGTTATGTCTAATTTACAGTGCCCAGACAAGAGTTAGTGGCAGAGGTTATTTTTTTTTGCTGCATGCTTATTAATTAATTTAAGTCCATGATTGGGGATGCTGAAAACCAACCAACCTCAATGTCTCCCTCAAAGAAAAAGAAAAATGTCCTTGCGACTGAGCAGAAGTGCATCATTGTTGGCATGATGAAGGCCGGAGCAACAGCCAACCACGTCACCCAAATGCTCGGCCTTCCACAACAGACTGTTTCAGGGGTTAATCAGTGTTATCAGGGTTGCAGCAGCGGTGGGCCGC
>SMGU01001733.1:0-13729 GCA_004348175.1 Puccinia novopanici
GGTCAATTCCCAAACAAAGCCTCTCGACAAAAGATTAAATGTCAGAGAAAAACTAGTGAAAGAAGGAATTGATGTTAAGCTCATCTCCTCAGAAAGAATGCTAGCCAACTCCCTTACAAAAGCAGCTCCACTCAACTCAGTCAAGAGACTGCAAGATTCATGTTTACAGGTTGTTTTTTCATCAAACACGGGAGCCTGTTGAAAATTACACAGTCAGAATAGTCCGCACTGATTGGTGTAAGGATGTCGTCCAGATCTTGTGATGACAATTGCAAAATGCTGTGCGGAATACTTGGTTAGGGTTACACAATACAAGTTCTAGTTGACTTGTGGGGAACTGTTGGGATTCTTGACTCATTTTCTCCTTGATCAAGCAACAACATCAATCAAGCCAATTCAAATTTCCAAATCAATCCAATTCAAGTTTTTTAAATCCATGATTTAGTGGCAACAGTAAAGTAATCAATCCCAAAGCATCATCCAGAAAAAGCTCATTTAACTAATCCTTCCTTCTCAATGAAAGATCCTGGCCGACACACATCAAATCTTCCAAAAATCAATCATCTTCCCAATCACTCCTAATTCCATTCCCCAAATAGGGGGTATCAAATATAACAAATCCACAATTAGAAACCAGTCAATTATGAAAAAATAAATTTCTTCATTGATGGGTTTTAAGAGGTTATTGGTGAAGAAAAAAGATGTTTAAAAAAAGGGTGTATTTTGAAAACCGGCTGTCAATTACATAATTGTAGATTTTGTCATATTTGATACCCCTAATGTTTGTTTTAAATTGTCTGACTGTTTATCCTGTTTTCTCTCATCTGTTTCTCAATCTTCTAATCTCTCAGCAATTTCTTTTAGTAACCAATTTTGTGGAATTGAGCTGAGCAAACCTGCAGAATGAACATCATGGGGCGGAAGAGGCTTGTCCTTGGAAATCAGATAATTGAGCCTTTTGTAGTACTTCGAAATGGTTTTGATGTGAGCAAGGATGTCGTTGCCTTCCATCCTCACAAGAAGAAGCTTCCGGAGCCAGAACACACAACCACCAGTAGTTTGATTCTGATGCACTTGCAATAGGGCATGCCACATGCCATATGCATCCCAACGAGATTCACAGATGTAGAGGAGATTGGAGGTGTCAATAGACTGAGTGATGATGGAGCACACCAGTTTGTTGTCAGCCACCTGGGTAGCTGGAAGGCATTCCGGCATTGGCAATAGGACCACATACTCAAGATTTGCGGCATTGAGGAAAGAGGTAACAACTAGCTCCCAGTCGAGGTACTTGCACTTGGGACCCGGTGATTTCAGAACAGGTAGGCAAGCACTTGACAGCTTATTGGAGTTAGACAAGATGGGGTCTGTCAGGACCCTCACAGATGTGAGGTCCAACAATTCGGCGGAATTGGCCATGAGCTTTAGGGGTAGGAGTTGATCTGGTTGCAAAAACGGTGAAGTGGTAGATATCATTATAAACTGATTGCTTTAACGAAAAGCATCCAGATTCTATAAAATTTATTATGCAAGATTGCAGAGCTTGTGCCAGCTGGGTCTCATAACCTGATAAGCTGGAGCAGCATAATGAGGATATGAAAGGATCTCATTAGCAATGATGAGAGAGAGACACAGCCTGAGAATGAAGATGAAAGAGAAAAGGAATACAAAGAGAAAAGAAAAGAATACACCAGGGAGATGTACCTGGAGAAGCATAATGAGGATGTGGAAGGATGAGGAAAGTCAAACTTCCACATGATAGGAAGAATTCTTTGAATCTCTGAGAAATGATATGATGCCCAGGGTCAGAAAGGTTCAGTGCTCAATTGATACCCGATTAATGAACTGAAAAGTGAAAGGAAAAAGGAGATTGGTTGGTGATAACTCAGGGTCTAGTGAGGAATGCAAATGAAAAGTGATCAACATACTCTGTCCTCAATTTGACCCAATGTCTTCAACATTTACTAAAACAGCTTTAAGCTTTAACAGTAGCCGGTCCACTCTATAAGATGATGATAGGAGGCCAACATAGATTCAGCTTGATGGACCAGTCATAGGGAGAGTGGCAGGCTGTGAGAGAAAGGGGGCAGGTGGAAAACTTACATGAATGATTTGGCCTTTATCAAATGTGGGCAAGTAGGTGAGATAGCATAAGCACCAATCAGTGAGCACAATCAAGCCTTTGACAATTATTCTGCAATAGAGGATACCAGGAACTTTGCCAATCCAGGTTTCAATTTCGAGTCAACCTTGAGCATCCTTACCAGGCCATATGCCAAATTGTTCTTCTTAATTGGTGTAGCTGCTCCTCGCTGCTAACATGAGATTTGCAGTCTGTGATAGAGGACTGAGTGGCATCATGAGATTGGGAGGATGTGACAGGGGCATTGGTGGGAACAGTTTGAGGGTTGACCTGAAGCGGACAGAGAGATGAAATGGTGGGTTGATTGAGGGATGATGGATGAGGAGAGGGAAACTCATGGCAGAATGTGGGAGGGTTGATTCCTGGACATACTGCCAAATCAGTGCCGCGCTCCTGTTGGTTGATTAATTGGCAGGCTAGTTCTTTTCATTGGCATTCTCTATTGGTACTGGAGCAGCGACAATAGTGGATGGGATTATGGCTCATTTAGATCTTGCCATTTTGACTGTGGGAAGATGAGCCTCTGCTACTCTGGCAAGAGTGGGAGTTGTTATTATTACTGGCATTCAAAATTGATAGACATTGCACTGGGACATGCTGCAGTGGTGGTTGGGTTGAGCTGGCTGATCAATAGCTGCATGTTGTTGCTTGAAATTCTCTTGTATCAAGCTTTCTTGCTGGTCCCATTGATTTTCAGAAGAATGAGGGTAATTTTGAGGTGGCGGTTTTGAAGTTGGACCAGAGACTTGATTGAGGCTCAATGGATTGAAGTAGGATGTTGGTTGCTGTGGCTATGATTTGGAACAAAAAGAGCTTTGGATGAGCTTGTCCAATATCAGCTGAAAACTTGGAGGAATTGGGGAAGAAAGCTAAACAGATTTAGGGGAAGCTAAAGTGCTGATACCAGGTAATCCAGCTTGTTCATTGTCTTTAAGTCCCTTGCAAAAATTAGTGCTTGATACAGCTTCAGATGTCTTGGGGAAGACTTTTTGATAATCAATGGACTATAAGTTGGCAGTTGTCAGCCTGCCTGATGCCAAGGAATCTCCTTCTAGCTACAGGAGGTGCAAACTGGATAAAATCTAAGGAAGATGATTCCTGTGGGCAGCTTTGGATGTGTATAAATGGTTTGGATGGTTGTTTATCCAAATATATTGGGATAATAAAAAAAGAATAAGAAAAAATATAATAAGATATTAAATATCTTATTATTATTTTTTCAGAGGGGCCTGCTAAGCAGGAGGGTTTAGATCCCTCAAAGGTGTCTTGACACAAGTGCAGAGGACTTAGGTACCTTTACAATAAACTGCGGCCTGCTAGGCAGGGGTTCTTTAGATCCCAGTGGTGGAAGTGGAGTGGTAGGAGCTATAGAGAGAAGTGTAGTTACTCACTAGTAAGGGGCCTCCTGGAGGTTTGAGTGGTTCATTTTTGAGATTCAGATGAGTAGAGATGAGGACTATTGAGTTTCTTGCTGGTTGATAACAGGTGGAACTGGATAGTGCTGAGTTCTGGGTAAATGGTATGAATGCTGGGATCAAAAATATGGGGGAGGAGGAACCTCTTAAATATCATTTCTGCGCCCTCTATGATCACCCAAATTTGTGAAAAATATCTGGTTGTAGCCTGGCTAGCCTGGTTGGGTTGTACCAGCCTGGTTGTGTTGTTTCAACCAAGTTGGCAGTGATCATGGGAGACAGGTGTGATGAAGAGGGAAAATTGCATTGAGAATGGAGCTTTGATTAACTGGCTTGGTTGCCTCATGAATTTTTCCTGGAGTGGTAATGTAAGCACAATTTCCCTGGGGACGCAAGCCAACAAGGTTGAGCCTTGGAGTGACTTCTGAGAATGATTGCTGAGGTTTGTGAAGACTGTTAGTAAACAACTTTGTAAGGATCCAAGCAAGGGTAGAATTTGTAAGCACCTTTAAACTCATCATTGCGTCATCTGTATCTTGACGAATAAAAAATTGGCCAAACATCAGTTACATACTCTATTCTAACCGGAAGATGCAAAGCAGTTTCCGGGGCCTAGGTTGGAAGCACATTGTAAACAGAAGATGGGACCACAGATTTGAAAGTGGTTGTTTTGATGTCTTATCAGGAAGCCAGTATTCCTTAATTGGACCCAGGGGATGGCACAGTGTCAAGGGCTTGGTGTTACAAAGTAGATTCAATTTGCTTTAAAGAGAAGCTGAGAATTGGTGGTGAAATTCACCTTGCCTGTGGTATGCGGAGAAGGGTCCCAGCTTGCCTTCACTTTCTTTGGAGTGGAGATGAGGCCATATCAACATGAGGATTTTAAAACACTCCCAATGTTGTCTCCAACTGTCTCTCTTGCCAATAGAAAACCAGGAATGTGAGAACATGGTGAGACCGACCAGCAAGCGCAATAGAGTATTTGAGCTGACTAAGGGAAAGTGTTTCCCAGTTCAGGCAGGGAATTGATGTGGAAAGGTGCTCTTGATGAAGGATGCCAACTGACACCTGGGGCAGTGAATATCAATAAACCTTGGAATGCTGAACCTGAATGGCAGAGCATGTAACGGACCCTGGACAAATCTGATGGTTCCAAAAGACTTCCGGGAAATGATCTGCTTCTGCTCTGATTGAGACCTTTTGTTGGGACATGTCTTTCTAAACTTGAATTGTTTACTTGAGTCTAATTCAGTCTGAGGTGAATTGAGCACAACCTGTTGCGGGTGAGATCCAGGCACTTGCGCCAATAGCAGACTTGAATCTAACCAAGAGGGCACTTGGCTGGCTGCTTCATCCTTGCAAAAATTTCAGAGCCTTGTTTAGTGGGTGATGAGCTGTTGAAGCTGACACTTGACCTCACCATACAAGTAAATGTTTTTCAGTGTTGAGGTGTACTCATAATGCCAGGCTTTTTAGAGACTGTTTCAATGATGTTAGTTTGGGTTGAGAAACTTGGTAGGCTTGCACCCAGGTTTACAAGGAGACAGATCCCTGGGCAAAGAGACACCATCTAATCAAGTGCCCTACATCAAGAAGGGTTTCTCTTTTAAGCAAGCTAGAGAGACCCAAACCATTTTCCGGATATGAGCTTGGTTGCACTAATTTAAGCAAGAAAAATGAGTATATAGACTGACCAGCCACTCGACATGATATTACAGAAAATGCTTAAATCTTTCTTGATAGCCCAAAGAGTTAGCTTTGGCCTTTTCCCTTTTGAATGACTCTTTTGACTTGGTGCTAACAATTGGTTGTGGTAGGAATAGATGTTGAAGTTGATAGTGTAAGGATCCAATTTTTGCAAGATGGTAAATGGGAAGAGGGAAAGATATCCGATTGAGACTGGCTGAAACACCTCCGCAACAGCGCAAAACTGCCCAACTGATCACCCAGTTTGGTAGAGGGGGAGGCATACTTGAGTAAGAGAAACACCTGATAGAAGGAGCCAAGGGAACAATCAACTGGATGATGCAAGGCAGTTGTTTTTTTCTACTATTTCCTTGGGAGGCAGTGAGCAGGGTCTCTGCAGAAGCAAGCCTGGTGAGAACAGTGTGGGATTATTGAGGCAGCATTGGTTGATGTGGTACTCTCAAATGATTAAAAAATTATTTCTTTTCTTTTCCTCTTTTCTTTTCTCTTTCCTATCTTTTCTCATACTACAGGCCAAAAATCAGCGTATATGATTGGAGAAGCGGACTCTATGGCTCAATTTACCCTACGGTCATCTTGGACGGCAACCTCTCAAAACCCTTGGATCAGAAGTTACACACCCTCCTGGGCCACCATCAGTACATATCACCAACCACCACTATCATTTACATATCACACTCTTTTACACAACCCATTACATACTACATACAAGACAACCACCCAATATCCTCAATCACATGGACATGCACGATGCATGCGGGCTCATGCAGAATAAACTAGTGGATTTTCCAAGATCTGATCTAGTTTAGTGTGTTTGGTCCGAGCACATGACTCTTGCAGATACCATGTGGTGTCATGCAGTGTTATGCAGATGCATGCAGTCTAATTTAGTGGTTTTTCCAAGATCTGAACTAATTTAGTCTGTATGTGGCTGTGCATCAATCACCTTATCCAAGATCTGAGCTATTTTAGTGGATTTTCCTTCTATGACATCACTTTTTGACAGGCTGTGCAGGCACATGACCTGATGGCTGTGCATTTTAGTTCAGTTTTTGTTGTTCCATTGTGTTCCATGGCTTTTCCAGGCCAGCAAAAATCCCTCATTCTGGCTAAAATCCCTTAATGATGTGTAACTAGGCCAGCCAAAATCCCTCATTGTTGTCTATATAAGCCTGCAAAGTTTTTACCATCTCCCCCTTCTTCACCAGATCTTGGTATCAGCCTATTACACATACCCTTACTAGTCTTTATACCATATAAATACAACCCTTCTGGTCACTCTATAGTATTAGCCCCTTCTATATTATAGTTTTACAATATTAGTCACCCTTACATATATTATCCAACCCTTATATTCAATCAACCCTTTATATTCCACATTTCCCTCACTGGGCTTGAACCCACTATCTCTACCCAACTTTATTCTAAGAGCCTGAGCCCTTACCAGCTAGGCTATTCACCCTTCTATAAATTCCAACCCTCTTCTCTCACTCTATATTACCACATCACTAGGACCTGTGTTCAATCCCTGGTTGAAGCACTTGCTTCCACACCTCATAACTCATTCCTCATCACACCTCTCATTCCTCATCTCATCTCATCATCATCATCAACCTTCACTCACCCTCATCTATATCATCTCACTTGGTCCAAAGCCATCTCACACCAGACCATCCCTATCACAATAAATAATAAACTGCCAAGCGATCTTGGTGGTCTTGTTTTCTGATAGCATAGAAGGACAGAGCTTGCAACTCATCCATCCCCTTCTCAATTCAGCAAAAGGGTTTCACAACACCTTTTGAGTCTTACAGCATATCAAAGGGAGCGGTGGCAGTCAAAAACTTCAACCTAGTCGGATGGAGATTGAGACAGAAAGCAAGGAGCAAGAAAGCACGCCAGGCTTCAAGTACTTTGCAAGTCAAGCATAGATCAAAATTTGCGCTGTGAAACCCATTATCCCAAATCCTAAGTTTGCTTACGCACCACCAAATACAATCGTCTCCCTCTTCCAACATCGAACTTGCTATTTACTTTTTATACTTCTTTGCAGCCCCGCTCCCATCACAATGCAGCATTCAATCTTGAAATTCATCTCCGAGTCCTACTTCTCCCCCGCCTCTCCCAACAAATACCTCCAGCACCGGTGACCCCTTCCCTAGTTCCTAGTTTCCTTCTTGTCAACTCCTGCCGACTGCCACCACTCCCATACCTATCTCCATAACAGGTACAGCACCAGCCTCCACGCCACACTCCCTCTCACCACCCCTTGAAATTCATCTTACCGAGCCATGTCCGCAATCAGTTACCCCATCATAAACTCAATCCACGACATAGTCCCCAAACCTTTCACCGAAGAAATCCCACCCCCTCCTGGAGTCACCGTGTTGCCCAACGCCCTCCACCTGGTCCGCAAAGTTTCCGGCGTTTCACCCTTGTTTCCAACGCACCCAGCCAGATTCACCATTCCCGGTTCCTCAATCAAAGAAGCCATGCAATTCGTGGAAGCCATGCAGTCCACGGTGTACTGGGCTGCGCAGCGGTCCAAGCACAATCCCCTACCAACCACCAACGAAAAACGAGTAGGGAGACCTGTAGAAGTCCGGTTCAAGTTGGATTATCAGTGCCCTTGCACTGGGGTGCTCATCCCTGTCCCCACCTCGCGCAAGAAGCACTTTCAGTCCCGGCGATGCGGTTGCGAGGCACGTTTCAGCATTTGCCTTCACCTTCCGACTAATTCACTCCGAGTCACTTGGTTTTGGCAACATAATCACGATCCACACTCACTGGAGGCGATGCAACCGTCTCGGATGCCCAGGATTGTCGCCAAATGGTTGCAAGAACGGCTGGACAATGGGATGGGATGGGCAAAGATACAAAAGTTACTCCACAGTGGGGACTTGCTATTTGTATGTGATTTCCTATCCTTGTTATGGTTCATCATTTAAATATTGACTGTTTGTTTATGATTACTTGCAGGGCCGCTCGGCAATCAACATACCCGAGAGCCTCTACATACATTACGACCAAGTTCGATATTTGATACGGAAACAAATCCGCGTACTTGGCAAGAAGGATGACGATGTCTTCAAGTCCCTCGGAATGTGGAACGTGGAACTCAAGCAAGCTAACTGGAATACATATTTCCCAATTCCCTCCGACTCGCCCGATTTCATTTTTGCGTTTCAATCGCCATGGCAGAAGGAAAAAATGCTCTTGCACGGAAAGAGCTTTCTTTCACTCGATGTGACTCATAACACCGTTAGTAACTATTCTCTCAGGGACGGACAGAAAGTCAGCCTCTACACAATGTTGATCCGGGATCCACTTGTTGGGAAGGGACTTCCCGTATGCTGGGCATTTACATGCTCCCTTGCTCAGTAAGTCTGTGCCCATCTTTGTTATTGATTGTTATTCTGACTAAAATAGTAGTATGTCCTGATAACAGGGAACCCATTCAGTCCGTGTTATCATGGCTCCGAGCATCAGCAGGCTATGTTCCACGTGCTATTATGAGTGATTGTGCGCTGGCAATTCGAAACGCGGTGCAGGCGGCATATGAAGACATGGATGATGGCCCATATCATTATTGGTGCATCTTCCATGTTCTCAAGGCTTATTGCACTCGAGCAACCACCTACGTGAACAATCGCCTTGAAGAAGCGCTTGGAGATTTCAGGGAACTAATGTTTTCTCGGGTCAGTCCAGACCAGCTGTGGTGTAATTTTGCCGCGAAATGGGCCAACATCTCGGCCCCCTTCTTGAAATATGTCGCTACAACGTGGTACCAGAACATCGATCGATGGGCTCTCTTTTACCGAGTGGTCAGTCTTTTAGTTGGTCAGCCCGCCACCCGACTTGTTAAATAAGCTGATTGTTTGATTTCCTCAGTCGGATCATCAAGGGATTCATACAAACAATTATACGGAATTGTGGCACCGCATCTTGAAAACTCACTACTTACTTCCACCTGAGCGGCGGTGCATGGACAAAGTCATACAAATATTCCAAGACGACATCCTGCCAACCTATCAGCAAAATTCCATCCGAGTCGAACTCGGATTCCAGAAGCAAAGAACAAATAAATTTCAACTACGTGCCAAGACGTTAGCTAAAAGCTACAACCCCGAGTCGCTCAGACTCATGGGAGCTGCTCTCTACGAGACCCGATCTCATGTGAGTCTGAGGGTTATTTTATTACATTAATATCACTAAAAGATATTGTACAACAGTTCACAATAGGGTCTTTTACGAATCCTCTTGTGGCTACGTGGACAATTAATCGTCAAGAGGGGCATCAGGGGGGCAAGGATAGACTCACTTCCTGCAACTGCCCGCATTTCCGGACCACGAGCAGCGCATGTAAACACATGTATTACGTTGCTCATCTATACAATCTGCTTTTGGTAGAAGAGCCCGAACATCAACAGCCAGATATTGACATTGAAGAGGTTCTAGCGATGCTGGACCAGTGGGCCTCGATGGAGAACAACAATGTTAGCATGGTGCTTCCCCCCTACTTGTCTTGAGGAGTATTGTTAGGCTTACATGGTTTCACTAGTTTTCAATGATTTCAGCCACGCCGAACAGATCAGTTCTAGACCACGGTGGAGAAGCAGCGGAACATCTCCCCATAAATCTCACGCCGGAGACAACCCTCACGCAGGAACGAGGTATCAGTTCACGGGACTCGCGGGTATTATACGACCGTTGGCAGCTCCCAACAACCGAATCTGTGTCTCAGCCAGTGACACACGACACCTCGGGCTCGGTGCTCGAGAGGTCTTTGAATCAATTTTCGAACAGGCCCCCGCGCAACAATCTACCAGATTTAGCATCAGATATATATGAAGTCTCATCCGGTGAGAATGATGAAATCGAAATCATCTCTAGTGAAAGTAACGGCCGACGGAGAAACAAGCGAGCTCGCACGAGCGAATCAACTTCTTCTGGGACCGCTGACACAAATAATTTGACGGCGAAAGAGATTCAGAAGGAAGTCAGCTTACTGCAGGCAGCAGGCTTGAGGGCTATCAGGAGGGTAGATGAGTACTTATGAGACCCCAAGCACCGCAAAACATTTGGGGAGGGATGCTCGGTCGCACGAATGAATCAGTTCAGAGAAGCTGCGTTGGATAATCTGGCTTTGGTTGAGGAGGTTTGCGGTATTGGGTTGAGGAAGCAAGCTTGATAGCACATGCCGTGCCGCGTGTCCAAAGCACGTTTGTCACTTTGGTACTGGTTACCAATGGGGCGGACTGGTTTTTCTTATTTCTTTGATGTTGGGGTGGGCCTTTAATCTTCTTCATGGCGCAGCTTTGTCGTGGAGTTGAAATACTATGCATGCAATGTAATTTAGTTGGATTGATTAATGTGTGGGCGGGT
This sequence comes from Puccinia novopanici, assembly GCA_004348175.1. Lineage (NCBI taxonomy): Eukaryota > Fungi > Basidiomycota > Pucciniomycetes > Pucciniales > Pucciniaceae > Puccinia > Puccinia novopanici. The sequence continues at coordinate 10,651 of SMGU01001733.1, forward strand.
GAGCGAGGAATTCCCGGTCTCTACAATCATGGTGTTTTATAATCAACAGCGCCTATAGGGGAGCGGGGACTTGTAAAATTTTCTTCGCATCTGCATATGGCGCTGGCTCTCACGGCGCCAATCCATGCCACAGCTGATCTGGTCGCGGGCGGCCGTCAGCGGGTGCTTGGGAAACGTGTAACCGGCTCTCACGGCGCAAATCCATGCCACCGCTGATCTGGTTGCGGGCGTCCGTCAGCGGCTGCTTTGGAAATGGGTAACTGGCTCTCACGGCGCAAATCCATGCCACCGCCGATCTGTGTAGGTAGCGGCCGTCAGCGCGCGCCAATCCATGCCACCGCCAATCTTTGTAGCAGGCGGCCGTCAGTGGGTGGTATGGAGACGGATCAGCGGTCTGGTCTTCATCGCAAATCATGTTCTTAAGTTTTTTTTTTTTTTGGCTCATCATGGCCGCTGCAGATTGTTTCGTATACTTTGTCTCTAGATCCTACCTACTCAGTTCCCTCCCTCATCCATGCAACCTGACGTACATTCCCACCCTGCAGATTGCGCGGCTGTGCCGTCAGAAACGCTCTCATTTTTTTTTTTTCTCCCGGTTGCAGTGTCCTCCTCCCTCAGTGAATTGCAGCTTGATTAAATATCTTCCTATCTTCTTATTTTTGCTAAGCTTCTTCATCAGATTTACAGGGATCTTCTCATGGTCTCCTTACATTCTTCTTCTTCTTCTTTTTCTCCACAAAAGAAAAAAGAAAGTTGTTGGGGGTACTTTTCAATCTACATTTTTGTAAGTTACCCAAAGTTGTTTTTTGTGGATGTAAATATCAGGGAATCGGTTGCTGCTTGTGAACGCAGACTCTTAGCTGTGCAAGAGGTCCACAAAAAAAAAAAAAAAGGATGCAAAACTCAAGAGGGAGAAAAATGGAGAATTAACAGGACGGGTCGATCGGGTTAATCCACTCATGATCCCAGACTTTATCGGGGGCGGGCAAAGACTCGACGGGGAGCTTAAGTTGGCGGGGAAACAAGCCATGCAATTTACCGGTGGAGTTGATGTTGATGTTAGAGGTGGGATTGAGGGAGGGTTGGATGATATTTTGGAGACGATGAATGGAGCCGTTGTTGTCCTTGATGACTTTGAGATAGAGATGGATGTGAGAGGTTCGGAGTTCTTCGAGGGCCTTGTTCATCGATCGGTACTGTCTCTCCAGCGCGTCTTCTTGCTCCTCCCGTCGGTGCCGCTCCTTCAGCTTCCATGCCCGGTCGATCGTCTCGTGCATCTCGTACGACGGCACGGCCTTTTCGAGCCGGGCTAAGCGGGCCGAGTCGTCCATTCCGGGCTCCAGGCCGTATAGCATCTGGTGCCACGAGTCATCATCACCATCCTTGGTCAGCTTTCTTTCTTTTTTTTTTTTTTTTGGTTTTTGAGGGAGAGAGGAACGGACCTGTCGGAAGGCTTCGTAGCGGTCGGATTTACCGTCCGTGGGACTACCGCCTGCAGCAGCCTTGGGTTTCTTGAGATAGCCCTTGGTCTGTGCGGCCCGGTTTTCCGTCGGCTTTCCCGCCTTGGGCTTGGCGCCGCCGGTCTGGCGAGACGAGACCTTGAACCGGATCTGGTCGGGATGACCATGGTGTGGCGCCCGTGTCGTCCAGTGGTCCCCAGGTGCCATCACCGGCCGAGTCTGCCGCGTGGTGCTTCCAGTCAGTCGTGTTCGTAGTGCGTGAAGTAGTCGTGTCATCCTTGCCCCGTCCCTCTGCTGCTGGCTCGCTGAGTTTTTTTGTCCGTCTGTCTGTGACATCTCTCGTGTGACATCTCTCGTCTGCACTCGCCGCGCAGAGGAATGTCACAGGTTTGAGTCACCCGCTGCCACAGCATCCAGTGGTAGTAAGAGCAACCAACCATGACCGAATACTGGGTTTCGAAACAATCCTACTTCTGCAAGTACTGCGACATATTCATACGAGTACGTCCATCCAAGAAAAACAGTCCGATTGCACATCTTGGCAACTAACTGATGCTCGGAATGGAACGGAACTAGGACGATAAACCCTCGAGAGCGCAGCATGAAAGAGGCCTACGACACAAGGGGAATCTGGAGCGATATATCCGGGATATCTACAAGAAGGAGGACCGGGCTAAGCGCGAACGGGCCGACGAAGCCAGCCAGATTTCCAAGATAGAGAAGGCGGCACGGGCGGCTCACGAGCAACAGGACCTATGTGGTGTGTCGGAGGGGAAGGAGAAGGAGGAAGAAGAGGAAGAGGAAGAAGAAAAGGAGACACGAAAACGGAAAAAATTGGACAAGACGCAGGAATGGAAAGGGGCCTCCAATCTGGAGAACTACAGCGATGCCAGAAGTCTCGGGTTTGTTGCTGACGACGAGCTGGAGGCTGCGGCGCGTGTGGAGGAGGAGAAGGCGCGCCGGTCCCGGGAGGGCCTGATGGGCGCCTGGGAGGCGGTGGCGAAGGAGCGGCCGCCGACGACGACGGCCTCTTGCGCATCCGGCCCGTCCGCCTTCCACCGCGACAAAATCGCCGCCCAGCTGCTCGACAACCGCGACCCGGACACAAAGCCCATCCGCAAACTCTTCTCCGAACGCTCCCTCGACCTCCTCTCGCCTGACTCCTTCGTCGACCATCTCCCTGTCAAACTCAAGGTCGACCGCCGCCCCCAGTCCCTCAAACAGGAGGACCATACTCTCTCTTCTCTCCATGGTTCCATACAACCTATCCGCCTCGACGGCTCGCATACTCCTTCGCAGGACAATCTCAACATCCAGAGCCCCCCGTCCACTGGCCGTGTCAAGCTCGAAGAGCTGGACATCAAGCCGGCCCTCGACCAGATCACATCTCCTAAGGTCGACCCTCCCGTCGTGTTCAAAAAACGCAAATCTACTCTCGCCCAACCGCGCCAGAGATCTTGACTTCTACTCTCTTCCTCTCTCGCTTCCCTTCCTTGCCATCTCTTGTCACCCTCGTGCTCTTTTTTTTTTTTCGTCCCCGGCTCGTTTTCTTATACATTTCCTTCGGCTGGACTGGGCTCCTTTTTCGTCCTCACTCTAAGGCTGGCTTCCCTGGGTAT
>SMGU01001742.1:0-10774 GCA_004348175.1 Puccinia novopanici
AAAAAAAAAAAAAAAAAAAAATGTGCAATACTGACCAATAATCATTGGAGAATAGTTTGCTGTGTTTTTGTTTTGTGGGCCTGGAAGGCCTGGAGGGCCTAAAGCAGGCCTTGGATGGGCCTGCTCCAAATGCACATTAGTCCAGCACTGGAGATCATGAGCTTTTCCTGAATACCCCTTTGATGATGGCCCGATGTGCTTTTGGGACATGCCTGGCTTAGGCCCTCTAGCCCTTCCAGCCCCAAAAAAAATAAACTCAGCAAAACATTCTCCAATGATTATTGCTCAGTTTGGCACAGTTTAATCAACTTTTGAAGAAGTAATAAATTCCCCCTGCCCAATTTTTGAAATTCCCATTGGGGGGAAATTTTAAATGTTTGTAGTGTAAGTGTGCTCCCTCCATATGAAATTGGTCATCAAGTCTGAGTACAAACCACAAAAAAATTCCCCAAAAAATCTCCTCTTTCAACCTCTCCTACTGAAAATCTGACAAAAATGTCTTGTGAAACCCTTTTGCTGATTTGAGAAGGGGATGGATTAGTTGAAAACTCTGCCCTTTGATGATATCAGAAAAGAAGACCACCAAAATTTCTTGGAAGTTTATCTATTTTGATAGAGATAGTTTGAGATGAATGTGGACCAAAGGAGGTGAGATATGTGAGAGTTGTTGTTGATGATATGTGATGGTATGTAGTGTCAATGATGAGTGGTGAGTGATGAGGTGGAAAATGTATTGATGTAGAGGGGTTAAAGTATTCAAGAGGGGTGAATAACCCAGTTGGATAAGGAACCTGTAAATACTATGACTTGACCAGGGCTTGAACCAAGGGCCTCAATGATGAGGTGATAAATTATTTTCTTGTGGGTTATTTTGTAAAAATACTATAATGATTCACTGATAATATGGGAGAGTTACCAGATGGATAGTTTTATAGGGTATTAGGTACTATTGTGAGGCTGATGCCAGAATCTGGTTAGGAAGTGGGAAAAAAGTGGAGGAGAGCACCCTTATATAGAAAAAGGTGAGGGATTTTAGCTTCAAGGGGACAAACAAAGTGGACAGCCACAAGGATGTGTCTGCAATGCCATTATAAAGCCATCAGGTCATGCTTTCACATCTCTGCACTGCTTCTGCAAAGACATTAGGCTATGCAGAACATGTACATACATATGGTTCTAGATAAGGGGTATGGAATCAGATAAAACTGCATGAGACTATGTATTCAAAAATGTGTAATGTTCTAATGTGGGTTTCACTGTGTAAAGAGTGTAACAGGTATGTGATAGAATAGAGCCGGAGGTGTCCATATCTTCTGATCCAAGAAGTTTAAGGAGTTGCTCTCCAAGGTGTCCAGGGGGTAATTTGAGCTTTACAGTCAATTTATTCAGTCATATTGTGCAATTTATGGCCTGAATTATTGTAAAAGAAATAAAAAGATATAAATAAAATAGAAAGAACAAGAAAAGAAATAATTTTTTAATTTTCAACATTTAACAATACCACAACATCCTTTTTCTTTTCCAGTAATTGATAACTACCAATCTTCTCCAGAAATTTTTCAAAAAACTTAGCAATTGTACAATTGGATTCAAGGTACCCCAATCTATAATACACCAGCTGTTACAGGCAAGTCAAGTAATACAGCCTATACCCCCAATGAAAGGGACACCATTGACAGGAAAGATCAGTACAAGTCACAGAAAAATTTGGAAAGTGATGAATGCATATTCAACCAAAAACGCCCTCATAGCCAAGCAGGTCTCACTTTTCATCAGTCTCAGGAAAAACATCTCAAACTTCATCAAGCAACCAAACCACTCAATAGTCTGGTTGTTAATAAAAGCTGCAGTGGACAGGGGCAATGGAAAAATCTGTGATGTCCATCTATGTTCAGGCATTGGAGGAAGTTAAAAAATGGACAGTGGTTTCAAAGGCAAGGTTTATTGATGGGTGGTTAGCATGATTACCAGACAGTAACTTGGTTTTTCATTTGACACTGGCAAATGCAGGGCTAAACTAAGCCAGGTAAGTCCCCTGTGGCCTCTATATGGATTGAAGGTTGGAATTGATGATAGAATCTACCCTTTGAGGAAAATAGAATTATGCCTTGATTGCCTTGCACAATTAATGCTAGTAGTTTTGGTTAATGTTAAGCATGCTGTGAAGTCACTACTTGTCAGCTGGATAATAATCAGAGCCAAATTAAAATAAAATAAAATAAAATAAAATAAAATAAAATAAAATAAAATAAAATAAAATAAAATAAAATAAAATAAAATAAAATAAAATAAAATAAAATAAAATAAAATAAAATAAAATAAAATAAAATAAAATAAAATAAAATAAAATAAAATAAAATAAAATAAAATAAAATAAAATAAAATAAAATAAAATAAAATAAAATAAAATAAAATAAATTGAAATAAAATGAAATGAAATGAAATGAAATAAAGAAATAAAATAAAATAGACTGGTTCACGTAGGGCATTTTTATGCAGATGTAATAAAAAACACTCTGCTTGCTTGCATAAAATCATTATAAGTTGTGCTTGTTGCACTTTCCCATGATATTTTAATTCCAAACTCTATTTTTGCATCATTTCAAAGCTTTCTGGTCCCAATAAATTTAACTGCAAGCAAGCAGCTACGTGAACCGGGCTAATAACATAAAATAAAATAAAATAACAAAAACCAGTTTCCATAAAAAAACTGATTTCAAGGTGAAAATAAAGTATTAAAAAACAACGTCGTCAAGAGGGAAGATGTTTATAATAATAAAAATAATAACAGACAATTTCTGTAAAAAGTACCTATCAACTCGAACTCAGGGGCTTAAGTGCCTGAACTAGGAGTGCTTTTGTTGGGGCTGAAGTGCCAACAGAAGGAACAGTGCGGTGAACTGATGCTTTTATTTTCCTTGAGCCTACAGTGAGCTAAATAGGCTAAGTACAAGAATGGCCAAGTTGTGGGTGGCTGGGAAACAAGGATTTTGAATAAAAAACAACAAAAGAAAATTGACCGCTGAAAAGAGTGACTGAGTAGAAAAAGAAGGTTACAAGCGAAAACTCAACATAAAGATACCATAAAAATCTGGGAATAAAAAAAAAACTTATCACAATAAAAAAATAAAATTGCCAGGAAAATCTGAGTATAAATTGAAATTCAAGATCACATAAAAAATCTGTTTATAAAGGGAAAATCCATATAACATAAAAAATCTGAGTATTAAAATATCTCACTCAGAAAACCCTTTGTTGGAATAATCTTGATTCTTGCTACACTCTGCTATCCACTTTTCCAACTTGATGCTCTTACTCAACTCAAAATGTGAAAATTTAAATGAAAATGATTTCATTGTACTTGAAGATTGTCCTCAAGTCAATTAACTCCGCTCGTGTTACTTTTCTGATTTTCTGATCACAGTCAACAACCTGTTGACAGTGGTGGTAAACTAGAACAACCACTGTCAACAGAATATTCTGTGGTGTTTTTCATTCTTTACTTTGAATCACCTTCTCCTATTGACTCTTGTTTTCTTTCTAGTCTGGTTTTATTTCCAATACAGAAATTCTCAAGATTTATACCTGTGTCAGAGAATATGGAGATTACCCATTGAAAAACTCCTGCCTGTGCCAGGCTTCACAAAGCCTATAATGGATTATGCCCTAAAGATATAGTCATGACTCCCTTTCTCTCTCCTAGTCCAGAATAGAACACTGATTCTCTCCCTGAACTAGGTATGCAGTTTTCTTCTCACTTTCTCTTGTATTTGCCTCCAGCAGAGAGCACTGATGCTTCTGGAATAGGTATATAGTTTTCTTCTTCTGACTTTCTCTTGTAGTTCCCTCCATCAGAGAGCAATGACTCTCTCTCTGGAATAGGTATGTAGTTTTCTTCTTCTCACTTTCTATGTTAGTTCCCTCCAGTAGAAAACACTGATGCTCTCTCTGTACTAGGTAGGTAGCTTTATTCTTATTGCTTTTTCTTGTAGTTCCCTCAAGCAGATAAAACTGACATTCTTTCTGGACTAGCCCTTCTGCAATCCAATCCCCCCTGTGCTTGGTCCTAGAATCTCTTTGGCTCATCAGCCCCCTGGGCCCCTGTGTGCTGCTTGACAAAGCTTCAGTGAAGGACTAACAGATTCTTTACACCCATTTGGAACCAGTAATTGTAGCTCAGGATTGGGGATCTACTATTGTGAATTTTTCTGTGTTAATCCTGTGAGTACATAGTATTTGGCTAAATTGAAAATGGTTCAGTACTGTTATTTTATTCTGCACATGCACAGATTCAGCAGGACTATACACAGAGCCCACATAATGGAAGGTGGCCAGTATGAGTGTTGGGTTTCATTTTCAGGGTTGTAAATCAGACCATTAACATTTAGTTAGTGGGTCCATTTATTTTTATTTGAGGCTGCTTGCCTGTGCAACCAAATGATCCCAGAAATGGTGTCTCAAGGGAGGGCATAGTTGGTTCTGGGTATAGTTGTCAATTGGACTTGTTGCTACCCTATTGTTGTACTGGTGCTGGAATGCATAATACATACATTAAACAGAAGTAGTCTCTGGCATCTGGGGTCGTAGTGAGGCCACATTTTCCCTAGTATTCTTGAAAAGCCATAGCAGATCTGCTACATATCTGGCTGATTTCATGAGTATCACTTTTCAAAAAAAAAAAAAAGTTTGCTACATCCCACCAAAGGTGATTTTGTGGGGGCTCTCTGGGATCCCGTTCCATTGAACAAAAGAGGTCTTGTCACTATGGGCTATACTGGTTGCTTAAAGGATATATAATTGAAACAATTGACTGTGAAATAGATGCGTGTGTGTGTTTATGTAGGTATTTACATTCTGCGGAGGGCTCTTATAATGTTACCTAACTTCCCTGCGTTTGCGCCCACTGTGTTAGTTCATGTGGTAACAGTCCGAGCTGCTCCGTCCGGGTTTGAGTACGACTAGTTGTTGCCTAAAGACAGCGCAATGTAGCACTCTCGGCCGTGCCTGATCTTGTGGGGTCCACCACACTTTACGGCTGTGTCTCTCTTCCAACCACATCCCGGGCACCGGCGGCGGAACTGGGTGAGCGGTTTTTTGCAGGTACGGATGAACCGGTTGTGCTGGCTGCATGTCACATGAATTTCGCATTCTATTAAGGTTGTAGCGTCTTCCAACATGGTACTGCACTCGGAACAGGGCTTTTCGGTTTGGGACCAATCGAGCAACACTACGGAGCCGGGCAGACAAGCCATACAATACAACACGGCAATGAGTATCATGGCGCTGAAGTCAGGAATTTGGTCGGGGAGTGGGGGGAAGGTTTCGGTGGTTAATCAGATTGTGCGACCGCAGTCAACCAGGCTTGGGGCGACCGACCTGAACGGAACGACAGGCTACGGGCTCGTACGCAGGTTGACAATTGGCATCAAGCAACAGACAGGGAGGGATGTAAACCTGAGTGCGTCTACCGATAGTCCACAGGGGAGTTAGTATTGGAGGACGGGAGGACTTCCCATAACGTCCGGACCAGCGCTGAACAAGACCGGATTCGCGAGCTGCTTTGATCTGCGCCATACTTACACCATGGGTGAAGCGACGTGCATGGGTGCAAGAGTGCTGGGCGGACGCACATTGGCGGGCACTTGGCCTTGGCGCCGACGAGGCTACGTAGTGGTGAGGGTCGGGCTTTCTGGCGGTGGCCGGGCCTGGGCCCTGACCCGCCCCCGCCTCGGCCCTTGAGATTCCCACTCCGACGACGACAGCAACTACTGGATTGCCGCAATCTTCGCAAGGACAACTCCACAAACACTCCTCCAACCACTCGTCGGCATCCCAAATGAGCTCCAACGGCGAACTATGTACGTATTTCATCACGCTTTTCCATCCACTACCTCCCACCCGTCTCCCGGACCCCCTCAGAGTCTGTGCTCGGCGCTCGGGGAATCTAGTATATTCCATAAATGAGCCCAAGGCCAAGCAGATATCTTTCACTTCTTATTACATTTCCTTTCCTTTGTGTGCCCATTCATAAAGCATCTCTCTCTCTCTCTTGGGCCTTGGCTTCTAGACAATCACGTGAGAATAACTGACTGATCTGATCCCGTCTTGCATACACACACCCCCTGCTCTTCCTTTCCTGCCTTTGATTACATCATGCTTTCGTTACGATTTTCGTGTGCCCCTCGTTCAGCCTGGGAGACCCTCCGGCGACAAAGTAAGTCTTCTATCCCAACAGTATCTACACAACTGGCTTGAAAAATGATGATGCCGCTAATATTGCTTTCCTACCTGATGATCAGTTCGCAGTTTGGAGAATACGTTGGAATCAGACATCGCGAATTATGCCAAACTATGTACCTCCGTCTCAACTGCTTACAGCTCAAATGGAAAGCTCAGCGATCGGATCCTCTCAGAATCTAGAGAGGTGGAAGAACGGATCGAAGATAACCTGAAACAAGTATGTCACCACTCACGGAACGTAACCACGCTCAATGAACAATAAGTAGTATCCTTACCATGATGCTTTCAAAACGTTATAGCTTTCATTACAAGTGGATCAAATATACAGACTGCTTCAAACGAGCTCAGTTGCGCCCACAGGATCGATGACTCACGCCTGCAACCGACACAAAGAAGTACTACATGAGTATGAGAGAGACTTCAAGCGGACACGCGTCTCGCTGCGGGAGTGCGAACAACGCGCCTCGCTGCTCTCGTCCGTCAGGTCGGAAATCTCGTCCTTCAAGTCCTCCCAGATGGCCTCGGAGGAGGACCGCCATCTCAACGATCGGAACTCGATCAACTCGAGCCATCGTCTCGCAGATGACGTCCTCGGCCAAGCTTATGAAACCAGGTACCAATTCTCTAATCAGCGTCGCACCCTCTTCAACAGTAATTCCCGCATGAGCAACGTCATTGGTCTGTTCTCTCACCTTACTCTCCAGATAACCTCATTCATTTCATCTAATTTTTCGCTCTGTCTCTCTCTCTTCGATTTTTTTTTTTTTTTTGATACAGCAACGGTGCCTGGCGTTAACTCGTTGATCAGTATGATTAACTCGCGACGAAGGCGGGACACTTTAATCCTTGCCTCGATTGCGGGTGGATGTACTTTCATGCTCCTCCTTCTCACCTTTCGCTAATCCGCATCTCGTTTCTTCCTCACTGCATACTGTACATGTACATCACATAACTTGTTTTTTTTTATCCACCATAATGTTGTGCTTTTTTTTTCCCTAGATCTCATAATTGGAACAACTTTTTTTTTTTTGATTTGTACATTGGGACTGGAAGGAGTTTGTCGGTGATTGGGCGGTCTGGTCAAAGATCAAGAGACCAATAAGCGCTTGAATGAGCCCCACTGAAAGTCTGTCAGAGAGTGCATCTATCTGCCCAACTCGACCACCATCAATCCATCAGTCCACCGACATCATATCTTCGGTCTCATTCGAATCTATTATATCCATGTCCGATTCCCCAAACCTCCGTTCTTCTGCAAGGTCAGCCGGATGTATGCATTGGCAGTACTGTCTGTGATCCATTTCTTGGTCACTAATCACAAGTTAATGTCAGCTTGATCATCATCCAACCACTTCACACCATGCCAAAAGTCAGGGGAATACATGTCAGGTGACATTCAGTAACATCCCTTTAAACTCCAGGATTACTTGGGTGATAATCCAAAATTATAATAATGGCCCCTTTGTCCTTATCAGGGAGTCACCTCACTTTCTCCTGAGTATATGGCCTGAGTTACTTATGGAGTTATCTTCATTACTGTCAATGGTTTCAATTATCAAAAATTCTTGATCCAGCATCATCCCACGCAGTGCTCATTTTCAGCCGCATATGTCTTCCCAGGTATGAGTCACATTCACCAGGGGACAATTCATGGCACTTCCCTGTCAAGTGCCATTGCATATATGCTCCCATAGGTTTGGTTCAAAACATTTAGCATGTTGGTTGCATAAAACCTGTATTTCAGTTCCAAAAAAAGTTGAACCATTGTGGAACTAGGTGACATAATGTGTATCAGCATGTACAACTCATGCAGAACTCAACAATATCTATGTTGTAACCTTTTCCCATAATGTTTTATATGATTTTATCCCATCCACTTATCAACATCTGATGGCTACTGAATTCATATTTGGATACAAGGATGAAATAAAAATACGGCACCATCAAGTGTTTTTGATGTTGCATGGAGATTGTAGAGCTGAACACTGAATGTTTCCTCCAGCTCTTTTGATATAAGTTTACAGTCTCTTCCTGACTAATTGGGATTCAATGAGGCTTAGAGGTTTGATGGGATTTATAAGCTCCTCAGTCACCCATAAGGCCTAATTTTCTGGGTTTGTCACTCAACCTATGTTGCATCCCTCCCGCAATATGAGAAACCCAAAGGATATTTTGGTTTCCATAATGGCAATAGAGTCTAATTTTGAAATTTTCTCAATATAAAAGCTAACCAAGCTTATCACAGAATTTTCTTTGCATGCTATTTATTTTCAAGACAAGCATCAAGAAAAAATTTTCTTTCCAAACAATGTTTCAAAAGGAATTCAGCCATGATATGATGATTTGTAAGGGAAAATCTCATTTAGATAGTAAAATAATCTCAGTTAAGAATTTTCATTCCTCAATCCAGTCCAAAATCCTTTACATGGTTATTCCACCATTTCTACCATTCTTGGCCTCAGAGAAACAATAATAAATTTTATTTCCCTAATTTTGTCTCTTCCTGAATTCCAACATCATTAAGAATTATCAAAAGAGTCACAGTTCAGTTAAAGATAGAAATTTTGTAAGGTATATATTTGGAAGAAAAATTGAATCTGTGCATCTGCTTTGACAAGTTCAACAAAATCAATGAGCCACTCATCCCATTGTCCTTTGATCTGGATCAATTGCCATCATACATTCCATCAATTCTGTACAAGATATGTTGGAATTTTTTTTGACTCACTGACACAAATAAACTGAGGCACATCTTGTTGATTCACAAGTTGATGAAGCCTTCAAAAAGTAAACTCAAGCAGTGGAGGAGCCTGAATAGAACAAAAGTGAATTTGACCACAAACAGGAAAATAAATTTCAAAAGGCCTTATTTAAGTAGACATAACAGTAAAATTATGTGAGAAGAATGCCAGAGTCAAAATGAAAAATTCTTCTAGCTGACCCAATATTGGTTCCAACTTTTTTTTCTCCAGGGCAAAATTAATCTAGATTTTGGTGATTTTGAGGAGGTCTATAAGCTCACCTATGCATAGAAAGAAGGTTTGAAATGGGTTTTACATCACTACTATGATGGTTTCAACTCATGAAGATGGTTTCATCCCTATTTTATTCACCAATGATTTCTGGTACCAGTTCTTGCCCCAGTATTTAAAGTTTAACCTTTATCTATGTGAGCCCCACTCAAGTTGATCACTGTTGATTGTCTTTAGACTTGATTAATTTCTTGAAATGTAATTTCTCCTTCAACCTGAGTAATCAATTCAAGCCTTTTGAGAAACTTATGGGTGTTCTTTGAGAATCAAATTCTTCTCACATTTCTCCTGCGTTTTCATGAGTGAGTGAAATATATTTCTTGCTCAAATCCATAGCCATCAAGTTGTAAAAATTCATGTCAATTACATCTTTTTTTTAATAAAGGAATTGATGATCAGCTTGGAATATAAAATTGTTGACCTCTATCCACTGCATGATTTCCAAATGGATCTCAAGGGCCAGAATTTAATTTGGGAATCTATGGTTAAAATTCCATTTATCTATCAAGAAAGATTTCTTAAATATATAAGAGTTCAGATAGGAAAATTTAATCCATCAATCTGGGAAGTAGCTCCCTAACAGCTGTTTGTCCTTTTCTCTTTGATCAGACCATGAGGACAAATTTCTGGATGAAGAACATAGGAGAAATGAGTTTGTATTCACTCAGAAATTTCAACACAATTTACAAATATTTTTCATACATCCATCATCCCTCCCTGGTTTCTTCACAGACCTTCATAAATTTCCTTAAGAAATTATGGTATATAATATTCCCACAATAAAGGGCTTGCGGCTAATTAAAGGGTTGTGCAATGGATTCCTGTTAGGAAAAGATTCCATTGCTGGATTCCTGAATCTTCATAAAATTCCACACACGTTGTGGTGCTCTATTTGTGTTACAATGCCAAAAGTGCATTGCAGAGGTATTGTGACTAGATATTTGCATGCACAAGACATTCTTTATAAGAGGAGGACATATGGATAGGATGAGCTAGCATCTATACACATAAGGATGTCTTGACAAGGACTTGAACAGAGGACATGGTGTATATAGGTCTTTCTTGATTAGGATTGGAACCAAGGACGCATGGCGGTTTGAAGCACTTTGTCTTGATCAGGATTAGAACAGAGGACATGGTTTGGTTTGAAGGTTTTTGACTTCATTGGGATTGGAACCAAGGACATGCCAAGGCTGGGTGACCTTTTATGGTCTCAACCAGGATTGGAACAGCAGATGGATCACGACTGGGAAACTTTTTGTCTCAACCAGGATTGGAACAGAGGTTAGGAGGAATTATAAGGGTAAGTATTTTATAAGGGTATTTAATTTGGGTAAGGGTGGAATACTGCCATATAAGGGTGTTGGAATTCAGTATTCAGAAAAGTGGCGGAGGGAAATAATTAGGTGAGGAGGAAGAAGGAGGGAAGGAGTGAAGTGGCAAGAGAGGCGGAGACCCCGAGAGGAGGGAGGATGGGTGGACTGGTGAGTCTGGCATGGACC
>SMGU01001743.1:0-15215 GCA_004348175.1 Puccinia novopanici
CATCTAATAATGAACGCAACCTTCAGGCGAACGGAACTCTTCAAGCCAAGGGGGATTTGTCCTTCTTGAACACTTGGAAGTTCAATGTAAGCTCTATACTCTCAGATCCCATCTTTGGTTTATTATCAAGGAAAAAAAAAATTGATTCTCTTTTCTTTTGTCCATATCGTAACAATCCAGCTAGGTAGTGAGGTCCTTACTCCCTTGGGTCGATCACAAATGTTCCAGCTGGGTATCTCATATCGCCAGAAGTATGGCTTCTTACTCAAATTCGACCCAGACCAACCCCAACATGATCATCAAAACCAAGCCTTACCACTCTTCCGAACTACATCCCAGCACCGGATGTACCACTCAGCCATCAACTTTGCCGCCGGATTCTTTGGCCTGCCCCTCGAAGGAAAATACCACCAATCCATCCTGATCGAACATAAAGGCTTCAATAACTCTCTGGCCCCTTATATGAGCTGCCCTAATTCTGAGCGACCCGAAAGAGCAAACGCCGGACATCGAGCCTCCCAGATTTGGCAAGAAATATCACTGAAAGGAACACAGAAGCGATTAAATCAAATGGTCTCGGGAATTCAATTCTCAATTTCGGATATGTTAGTCAACCTTTTATATTTCACTCTGAAGCTCTTCCGACACTGATTTTTCCCTTGTTCGAAACGAACTTTGATCTTAGTAATACAATGCAAGCTCTATGTGCGTTTGAGTCTGTGGCACTTGGGACCAGTGAATTCTGTAATCTGTTCACTCCAACAGAATGGGAAGACTTCACGTATGCAAACGATCTCGGTAAGCTCCATCATGCTTGTCACTGCTACTCTCTGCCTTCCCAAGGATTCGTTGCTCACTAACATCATTGCCTCCCTTGCAGAGTTTTGGTACTCGTCCAGCTTTGGTAATCCTGATGTGCCTGCACTCGGTGCGGGGTGGGCTGAAGAACTAGTTGAGTCGTGTGTGGTTGTCTAACCTTTCCGGACAATCTCTCTGATGCTGATGACTGTTAATAACTTGATGAATCAGTTGGCCCGCTTGACACGGATCTCTCCCACTCAGAGCATGACCTCGATCAACCTCACCCTTGATGCCAACCCGGTGACGTTCCCCCTGGATCAAACCATCTATGTCGATGCCACCCACGATACCGTCCTGACTGCGGTCCTCGTCGCCCTCAATCTGACCAGCCTTGCCCAATCTGGCCCGCTACCAACGCACAGGCGACTGGAGCCCCGATCCTTTACTAGTCCCCATATCGTCCCGTAAGCCCCTCAAAGACGTGCCGCCAGGACTTATCCATGAATGCTTGTTGCATTTGCTAATCTCTTTTCTGTTTTGGTGCAGATTTGGTGCTCAACTGGCTGCACAAGTCATGACCTGCCCAAGTGCTCCGGGCTCGAGCTCCACTAGCAAATCAATCAGGTAGGATTTCCCTTCTTCCCGTTTCTTGTAGACGGTGCTGATGGTGGAAGCATGGTGCTGAGAGAATGCGATCGGATGTACCTCAACCAGGTTTATCCTGAATGATGCTGTCGTGCCAGTAGATGGCCTGCAGGGATGTGAGCCCAACAACAGTACCGGACTGTGCGACCTGCACGGGTTCATCTCAGGCCTGCAGAGTCGATTAGCTGAGATCGACTACCAGCGAACTTGTTTCGGTACAACGTAGCTCACTGGCCCACTCCTCGCCTCAACGCACCTTAGACTGGGTCGACTTGCCACTTTCTGGCGCACACCCTTGCTCGAAATCAATCACGTACATTCTTATTATGATTACTTCTCGCATCAATTCCTTGTTTCCTTTTTTCGACTTTTTGGGGCGATTTCTTGCTTTCTATCTGCTCATCATGTTCGTCAGAACCCTACGCCAAAGACTGTTCTAATAATGGCTGGAGAGTTTCATCCTCCTTTTCTTCATGTCTTGATTGCAATCCAAACAAAACATGACACAACAAGATAAGAACCTATTGAGGCCTTCAGATGAGCGAGAGAACGCCATTCAGGATGTTCTGATACGTACGATGATAGCTTTCCGGAGCAATCACCGGTCCCGACGAGGAGAACATGAGCCCGATGGAAGATAATTCCTGGACCAGCGTTGGGCACGAGCAAGCTCAGTCTCCATCCCACCAAGTTTCCTCCAACAACCAGATCCAGTCCTGTCAACCGCCAAAGGCTCCAGCCTTCGATGGCCAGCCCGGAGCTCCTGACTGGCTGGCTTGTTGTCGATCGCTGCCAGCCTCATATTCAGATTCGTGCAACTCTCCATGACACTTTTTTTCTCACGTAAAACCTCTTCAGACAGACCCTTCCCTTCAAGCCTCCGCTCGTCGCTTCTCTTTCCTATTATGGGTGACAGTTCTTGCCGGTATTCGCTCTGCTGTTGTCCCCGATACGCTGCTACACATTCGAAATCCGCCCTCTCCCGTTCCCCGGTCCAATGACGTCACTGGTTCTTTTTTTTTCACAAGCTCTGGAAAACCAATTACCTTGACCGGAATAATCGTCCATTCCCTCAAAACCATCCACTTCCAAACGAACGAACCTTGGCCTAACTAAGATGTCATCGGTGCCGACGACCAAGGTAAGTACATCATTGAGATATAGGTTTTCCTCTGCTCAGACCGAAGCTGACATGCTAACCCAAATCACCAGAAACTGACCCACAGTCACTGATTCTCTTTTAATCTGACGAGTCATTCGTTGCAGATCCTCTGGGTCACCTTTGGTCTCATGTCCATCTCCACCGCCACCCAATGGGTTCTCACCACACGCCAGCAACCGAATACCAAGCTCCTCCATCACATTAGCTTGACACTCAGTACTTTAACGCTCATCACCTAGTTAGTTTTTTCTTGCATTTTCTTTTATTTGATAGATAGCAAGAACGAACCCTGTTCTTATCTTTGCGTACTGACTTACACAGAACTTATTTCATCAATTCGCAAAAACAAAAACAAAAACCTGCACAGCTACTTCATCTTGACCGATATCAATGTGACAGGTAGCTCGATCTGGATAAGAGATCTACACTGGATCTTAACATTCCCTTTGGTGCTCATCGAACTCGGTCTGATATCTGGAGTTTCAATTCAGGACCTTGTGATTATGGTCAGTCCTGAACTCCATGATTCCTGCGCACTCTACACTTCATTTCGCTCAGAAACGTATCACCGCCCTTGTCAAAATCACATTTAGGCTCTGAACGCAATCGGGATGTGTGTGACAGGCTTCCTAGGCACGATTCAACGATCCAATCAACTGAGATGGCCATTAGTTTTGATGGCATGGATATTCTGGTAGGCAAACAAAGAGCAGGATCTTCGAGCAGGAATAAACGATAAGCTCACTTGTTTGCTGCTTATCCCCGGTGAGCTCTTAGGCTAAGCCTTGTACGCGAAATCCTCACCAGTGGGAGAAGATCGTCTACTCGGAACTCGGCTCGGGTAGCGAGATTCTTCAACTTTTTAGCCACCTATATCGTAGTGTTGGGTTCGTTCTATCCCATCATCTGGAGTGCTCCTGTAAGTTAAGCCGAGAACATCCAACCCATTCTGCATGAATCTTCGCCACGGTGATCTGGCTGATTATTCCTGCTTACCTTTGTGGGCACAGGTAAATCCATTCTTGGAGATCGCTTTGGTAAGCTGGTTTCTACCCATTATTAGACCACATATCGTAGATTGGAAGGGCTGAGCCTCTTATCACTCCGGCAACATGTACGGTGATTCTTGCTGAATGGAAAATAGTTTTCGGTTTTGGACATGCTCACCAGACCAATCTTCGCAACCTGGGTCTTGATTGGAGTGAGCATCATACCCGAATCAAATGTGGTGGGGGCTAATCGGTACATCGAGGCAAGGATCTGGAATAGCATTGGTGGAAACGTTGAGGAGCAATCATCACAGCCATAAAACAATTGGAGGTCGATTGTGACCGTTTCAAAAGCAAAACTATTATTTAGTTTATGTTAGTATGTGTTCTAGTGACGTTGACCTCTCGACATGCAACATTGATAAGTCCATTCCGTTCCTCCTTGAAACCTTTTGTTAATTACCTTGAAATACATAGCCTGAGTGATTTTGCAGGAAATACCAGAGAGCACATACTGCTGTTCTTACCCCTGAAAGTGCATTCCTTTTGATTTTGAGGAGCGAAGTAAGATCGATGAGAACATACCATTATCTTGAGCTGGAGGGTTCAAAATTGATAATTTAAGTGGCATGGATGGCACATTTGAAGGGTTTCCCATATGTTCTCCCCACCCATCCCTTAACTTATAATGTACAAGAAAATTATAACTTCGTCTGAACTTCAATAGCACAAAGAAAGCAGGCTTAATTTTAAAAATTAATTCATACTCAAAAAAACAAAAGTAGATGGTTATACAAACAACCAGCTGAATTATCAAATGTTGATACTCAAAAAAAAAAAAAAAACTCAAGCAAGTAGCTGTTATACTAAAAAACAAAAAAAGGCAAATGGAAGTGGTGTATGAGCATAGTTTCAAGAGTGACTCTCTGGACTGGAAGTACAACATACAGTCTTTGGATCCTGCATGCCTCATGCATAAAATTGTGAGTGTTGAGAGTGATTGGTTCATAAAACCAGTTTAAGAATTGTTTACTACTAGCAAACCCATAGGTAACAGAAGCAAGCATATGGGGAGGGGGGATGATGATCAGCCTACAGATGGAAAGATGACTTATTATTCATTCTTTGCTTGATGAATCTCCACACAGCTAGGCTCAATATATGTTTGTATGTGGCCAAAACTGGTTGGCTCAGGCTGGGCTTATAATTGTTATATTCTTCAGAAATGATTGGCATCTGTCATGCCACCAATGCAAAAAACTATGAATGGATTTAATTCAGCTGATTTGACACATTATGGCTGCCCCTCCAATAAACTGTGATGTGATTTTAATGAAATGGAATTAATGATATTTGTTTATGATTGATTTTGTCAAATTTAGAGGGGTTAAGAAGCTTAGTGACAGAGTAAGAGAAGATTGGATCAGTAACTTCATAAGAGAAGATCCAGCTTCACAAATGATAACTAGAAAGCCCCCAGTAGAAATACATTAGAACAGAATAAAATAATATTAGTTAGGAAAATAATCAAGATGAAAAATAATGTATAATGAGAGTATCAAGAAGCTCATAAAAAATCAACAGTTTTTTTTTTTTGTATTACCAAGTCAGGTAACCCCATCTGATGTGGCTTGTAGTGGCAGATGTTATAGGATTGCTTTCTTGATCAAAAAATACTCCTTTTGTGGCCTCAATGATATTTTGTGGGCTCTAAGATGAATGGAGTTCTAGTGTTTTATTGAAATAGGCACCAGATAGTGTTTGTATTTTTGATGGCTGCAAGAGCCAACTTTCTCAGAGTCTTTCTCTAAGCTTATGTTTTCAAAAAAAATTCCTCAATACAACATACACTGGTGGGCAAGTTGGTTTCCTTTCAATGAAACTTGATGCTGAATCAGATCAATATTTTTGAACAGAATGCACCAAATCTTATTGCCGCACCTTTCCTATGTTCATAAAGGTTGTATCTGATGGGTGATGCTTTTATCAAGATAAAAAATGCCTTGAGAATAAAAGACTCTGCGCAACAGACAGATCTACATGTTATTTATTTCTCACCTTAAGATATTCTATGGACTCATTGTCATTGGGTGCTTGAGTGTAGAATCATCCAAGTCAGAAGGGCCTCATCATGTTGCTACTCAGTTTGTTTGACATAATTATGTGTATATATGACTTTATGCCTTCCACATTTCTTTTCAAGAATGGAAAACATGAAATGGTCAACATTTTTATTTGGACACAAAATGAGAGCAACAAAGAAAACCTGGATTTGGCAGCATCCTTGCAAGAGAATCATAGAAATAAAACAGCACCAGCTTTTAACAACAAAAGTATGGCAGACAAGTAACCAGCAATTCAGCTTACTCTCAAATCATTTCTTGGAGCAAAAAACGTTAAAAGGATTAATATTAATTCATTTTTTTCCAAAGAGATCTGGTTCCATTTTATTGAGTGAATTTTTTTATCAGAATATTACAACTTTTGGTTCATGAGATCACATAAACCCACAGGCTATTTAACCCGACTCTTCTGCCAGCTGAAGACCTTTTCATGTGACTCAATTGCCTGGTAAAGCTTTCTGATGTGAGGGTACTTGTCTATTATTTCTGTGGATAAGCCCTGAAGCATGCCCGTCTTGAAAGTGGTGAGTGCCACATAGAGCTTGAAATCTGTGATGCTCAATTCGTTCCTGGCACAGTAGGTCGTCCCTTTATCCGAGAGATACTTGTCCAGATAACTAAACAGCTTAGGGATGCGCTCCTCGATTGCAATTTTCTTCAAGGCTTCTTTACCCGCGTGTTCGGGTTGAAAGAAAACCATACCAGCGGAGTAGATGTCTATAGAGCGATATTACTATGAACACATGAGCATCGATATTTAAAACCAATCAAGTCAGTATGTAATTCGAGCGAACCTACCATCACCAAAGACCAACACAATATCTTGGTTGAGAGCTTTCTCTTTATCAGCTGAATAAGCACCTGTCAATCGGCCAACGCAGCGCAAGATAGCGCCTTCTTGAGGAATGACGGTCTTCTCATCGATGGTGAGTACGGGCACTTGACCGAACGGCAGGCTTTCCTTGATCTTACCAAGTTGCTCGTATGTCACACGCTCATGGGCAAACGGGATTCCACCATAATGCAACGCAAGTCGAATGCTGTCTCCTCGGCCTCCCTGGAGGTAAATGCCGACACGCAAATAACGGTCAACGAGACAATAACCATGCAAAGAAGGAGCTCACTTGTAAAAAAGACGCACTGTGTCGATGTTCATAAGACTTATTTATCACCAACAACCTAGTTGAGATCAAAGTAGATGAGCTTGTAGGATTGCATGGCCAGGACAATAGAGCAGCCACAGTAGAAAGCAGTTTTGGTGTTGTATTGTGATGGTTCAGTCTCTTGAGGGCAAGGATAATACGCTGCAGAGGACTGCCAGCTTAATGGCGGCGCTGCGATTGCCATTGAACTGGTGGCAATGGTTGCTGAGTCATCACGACATCAAGCCGGTGGAAATCGATCGGCACAAAGTCAGAAGAAAAGAAGAGCTCTGGATTTCTTGGTTTGAGTGTACTTGTCCCTTACGGTTAAATATATTTGAATGGCAATCAAATTGAAAACACGGTCAAGAATGATTGACTAAACCTCTCAAGTTGAAGGTCGACCACTATTACAGCCCTCAATTTAAAAGCTATTTATCCTTTCCATATTTCATGGGAAATATTGGGTCTGAATTTTTGTGAAAGAAAAGCACTCAGATCTTAGAACCTAGAGCGAGAAAAGTTTTAAGTGCTCAAGGCCTAACTTGGTATTCTGCAACAGATTCTTCGACATTGACTAGAGCTAGAGATCGATACTTCTTAAGCCTCATAACACTACGTTTACTTATCCTGAGCCTTAACCCAGTCTGAGATCTTCTCATGACCCTCAACGGCCTGGTAGAGTTTTGTGATCTGAGGGTACTTTGCCAGGACGTCGCCCGACAAGCCGGGCAACATTCCGGATTTGTAAAACTTGAGCACCCCGTAAATCCTCAAGTCGGCCACGGTCAATTTGTTCCCAGCACTGAAGGTAGTCCCTTTATCGGCCAGAAATTTTTCGAGATAGCCAAGAACCTTGGGGACCCGTTCCTCAATCACCATCTTCGTCACCATCTCTTTGCCCGGATGCTCGGGGTCAAATATCGCCAGATAAGCCGAGTACATGTCTAGAAGGATTCCGAATGATGAGCATTAAACACTTGAGTCTGCATCTGGTCATGAATCGACTTGAGAATATTCTAATAATTGGAAGCAATAAGATTCATCGTGGTTGAGAAACGTACCATCAACACAGCAAAGCGCGATGTCGACTTGGACGGCTTCTTCTCGATCAGTCGGGTAAAGACCGACCAACTGACCAACGTAACGTAAGATCGCGAGCTCTTGAAAAAGCAACTTGTTGTCGTCCACTTTCAGGATGGGAACCTGCCCGAACGGGAGAGTCCCCTTGATCTTGGAAAATTCCTCCGCGACAAACGTTCGTCAGTGAAGGGTATGCCACCATAATGAAACGCCATTCGGATGCCGTCGCCCCTAGCTCCCTTTAAAAAATAAAAATAATATAAAATGTATGAAGCACGCTTCAGCAAAATCTGAACGGATCCAGGCCTGATACGCGTTGAAGAAACGGCAAAAGAAAATCGGTTAAGAGAGACATCGAAACTGACCTTGATGTTGAAATAGGTCAGCTTGTAGGAGGGCATGATTGATGATTGGTGCGAGTGATATTTAAGAATTTGATCAGATTTCTAGAGTTGGATTTGCTTTTCTCGGTTGCTTGAGTTCGTCAGGGTTGTTTTCCTTTGAGGATACATAAATAAATTCATGCGGATTATAACTGACAAAGGGATTTGATCGGATGTAGAGGGATGGCTGGTATGTACCCCCTTCAATCCAACATTCGCTGTGACCATTCCTACTCCGCCTGTCCGATAGCCGATGACGACCATCAAGTCATCAACTCGCGCGTTGAGCTATATAATAAATAATGTGATGTGGCTACCTAGTGTTGCCTCCTAGCTCCAAACAAAGCCATTGTCGAAGTAGATGTGGGTACCAAGACGGAAATCCACAGTGAAGCTGTGGTTCGACTACACCCTCTCGAGAGAACAGAGAATGGATAGGCTCAGCAGGGTCCTGGTATCTCACAAAGAAGTTTGCAGGGGGGATGGTCAAGAGCGTCAATGGGAGGAAGGAATTCTTGGCATTGTTGAACCCATTCTTGCAGCAATCTTCCACCCCATATCCTCATAATATTGCTTGGTCCAATTGTGCTACTGCCCCTCATGTCAGCGCTGCGTTGGCCGGTCTCCCCAAAGTAAACCAAAAAGGGTTTAGGTGAGGGTTTAGGTAAGGTAATGACTATAGTGAATGTTTCACCTATTCATGGATTCTTCAGCAATGCTATGAAACTCAAGAGGTCCATGATACTTATCACCACACAAAGCCTTCAGATATTTGAGCTTCAAGAAGTGCTGATTTATAAAAGATCCTTATAATGATGTTCAGGGGATTAGACATCTGATTCTCATGGAAGGTCCAAATCCAAAGGCCCCCGAGGAAAATGGCTGACTTTTTTTTGTTATACTGCCCAGTCTTTGCATTTCGGAAGTAATTCCATGACTTGGATCAAAGTACGGTATCAGGGATGATTGTCCCTGACAGAAGAACAAGGGATTTCACCAACTCAAATGGCTAGATATGCAAAACAACAGCTGGTTAGACACACCAATATTAGCCCAGTTCACATAGGATGTTTTTATGAAGATGTCATAAAAAAACACTCTGCTTGCTTGCATAAAATTATAACACCTGCTTGTTGCAATTTCCCACAATGTTTTGATGTCAAACTTTATTTTAGCATTGGTTCAAAGCTTGCTTTCCACGATAAATTTAACTGCAAGCAAGCAGCTACATGAACCAGGCTATTATGTGTGTAACACTAGGGCAGTTCATGAACTGCTGCTTTTGAGTGGCAGATTTTATCACCTCTGCTGATGCCGTCAAAAGTTAGTTGGGTCAGCAAGCATCAAATGGTGGGTGTTTCCACTCAAAGCTAATCAGCTCACCAAGCATAAAACTTGCATAAACCTTCCTGATGCAGGTTAAAAACAGATGCATTTTCATAAAAATAGCTGTTCATGAACTGCCCTACTATGAAAGGTTACCATTCTGATATGCAAAATTGAATACTAACTGAAAGAAAATGTGTAATCCTTGGAGTGTTTTGACTGACTGAATTTTTCAACATTGCACTTTGCTTCTCTATTACCAATGTCCCTTTATTAATTTCAACTTCATCTCACATCTTCCAAATAAACCCTGTCAAATCCTATCAGAACTTTAACTGTCTGATTTCAGGTTGAAGGAGGAAATGAGATTTCTAATTCAGAGATGAAGGCCATGAGAAATGGAGTTCTTACTGTATATATTGATTCAAGATGTGGTGCAGATAAAGAATGAGGAGAATAAATAATCAAGTTACATGTATTTAGACCAGTTATATAGACTAAGTACAGCAGGACATGTTGTTGTTAAGAAGGTGCATAGGGGGGTTCACAATTGCCATTTTTGATTCCAATACCCCATAATTTTATTTTTTGATGCAACAAATCTCTGATATGAAATTTGGTGTAAATTTATGCTATATGCTGCACCAAAGTATTATGGTGATCTTAGCAACCACAAAATCTTAGCATGTGCCCAGATATCAACCACTTACATATCACACATATACTTATCAACCTCACCAACCACAATCTCATCAAGAATTACCACCTCAACCTCACATCCTACACCTCTTACTCCAACCAGATCAAACAAAATCCAAAAACCTACTTTTTAAATGTCTTTGGTATTTAAAAGATCTTGCTCCAGGTGGTTTTATGACTCAATTTTTGTGATGGTGGGTTGCACATTGAGCCCCCCCTCTTCAGCTTGTAATCTGATGCCACACCAACCCCCTCCACTGCAAGAAAAACTGACTCAACTTCCATGACTTACAACTAGCCTTTGTACACAAAGGCAACTTGCATGTCAACTGCAGGCAGTTGAGTGAGTTTTTTTTTTTTTGAAGTGTTTTTCCCACAAGTAATCTTCTGGCTTTCTGAGCCGCCCCATGCCCTCAAATAATGAATTGGAATCAAGTAAGGGTTTAATTTATGAGAGCAAATATTCATAAAATCAATCAAAATCAAAAGACTAATGATCTTTTGCAGGTGGAACATCCATTGAATCCTCCACAGATCCATCAGGACATTCAAACCCTTTGTTGCAACACTTTTCATTCAACAAGTTCAACCACCACATTTAAAATCACAATTTCTGGTAAATCAATCCAAAAAGAGTTTCAAATGATGATTATGAAGAAAATTTTTGGAAAAAATAAAAAAAATCAAATTTGTGAATTTTTTAAATTTTTTTGCTGATTTCCAAAAATGTTTAATATGCATTTGAAGCACCTAGAAAACTCAGAGAGTACACTGTGGGAAAAACATGCTCAACTGCCTGCAGTTGACATGCTGAAGTTCCAAGGAAGCTTGTGGTGTTACTCAAACCTTTCTCCAATATTGATTCAACCAAGCTTGGATGCACATGAGTCACTGTGCACACTGCACAGTGACTGTGCCAAAAAATCTACATATGCAAACATGTGGAGTTTGGATGGCAGCTTGGCTGGAGCATGCTGAATGTCAACTGCAGGCAGTTGATAAAGTTTTTTTGCAGTGGTACAGCCTGGAATGTGATAAGAATGATAATAAATGAAAAATTTTTGAACTAAAATAGCCAGGCAACTTTAGTGACCAGCAAAACAGGGCCAAAAATTGGAATTAAAATAAATTTTGCACTGAAATCAGATCTAATCCAATTTTTAGGCCTGTTTCTATGGCCACTAAATTTGCTTTTCTATTTTGGTTCAAAAAATTTTCATTTATTATCATTCTTATCACATTCCAGGCTTGTACTCTCTGAGTGTTCTAGGTGCTTCAAATGCATATTAAACATTTTTGAAAATCAGCAAAAAAACTAAAAAAAATCACAAATTTGATTTTTCTATTTTTTCCAAAAATTTTGTTCATAATCATTATTTGAAACTCTTTTTGGATTGATTCACCATAATTTTTGATTTTAACTGTGGCAGTTGAACTTGTGGAATGAAAAGTGTTGCGACTCAGACTTTTGTCTATTTTTGCTGATTTTCAAAAATGTTTAATATGCATTTGAAGCACCTAGAAAACTCAGAGAGTACAGCCTGGAATGTGATAAGAATGATAATAAATGAAAAATTTTTGAACCAAAATAGCAAAGCAAATTTAGTGTCCATAGAAACAGGCCTGAAAATTGAATTAGATCTGATTTCAGTGCAAAATTGATTTTAATTCCAATTTTTGGCCCTATTTTGCTGGTCACTAAAGTTTCCATGCTATTTTGGTTCAAATTTTTTTCATTTTTTATCATTCTTATCACATTCCAGGCTGTACTCTCAGAGTTTTCTAGGTGCTTCAAATGCATATTAAACATTTTTGAAAATTAGCAAAAAATTAAAAAAAATTAACAAATTTTATTTTTTTATTTTTTCCAAAATATTTCTTCATAATCATTATTTGAAACTCTTTTTGGATTGATTCACCAGAAATTGTGATTTTAACTGTGGTGGTTGAACTTGTGGAATGAAAAGTGTTGCGACTCAGACTTTTGTCTAGGCACTGTCCTTGTACATCTTCATGAGATGAGGACAGATATTTTTGGCTTAACCTGTGAAGTGATGTGAGCACAATGGAAAAGATTTTGGGTTACATGGATGGAAAGATGAATCAAAGTTGGATGGGGTGAAGGCGACCAGGGGAGGGGATGGATGCTGTCAAGAGGAATCAGACTGTTACCTTTGATGAAAAACTTCAAATTTTTTCTGGTCTTGCATGTTGGCTTGCTTAAAATTTTAATGTGCAGCATGCATAAGAAGTTCTGATGGAGCTCCAAAAATCTTAAAAAAATCCAATTTTGAAGCTCCCTATTAAAAATGAATATTAAAAATTGATCTAGGAAAAGTGCAGAAAAATAATACAAATCAGATATAGAATTTGAGCAAATGATATTGACTAATACTCAGGGTTCTCAGACTACAAGGTGTGTCAAGAAAATGAAAAACAAATCACTTTCATGATATTCTATTCAGTCCAAAACAATCTAGAAAGAGGAATGAATTAAGAAATTATAATAATAAGAATAGGGTCTTTGACACATGGCCCACCAAGTTTGTGTCAGAATTCCGACTTTCTCTCTCAATTCAGTGATCACACTCCATCAATCCCCCCCTTCAATTATATTGTTTCCATTACAAATGTGATGTTTTTTTCTTCATACCTTTCCATCATAAGTTATGATTCCCATCTCATTCCATCAATAGTGTGTTAATGCTTTCATTTCCATTACAGATTTTTAATGCCTTTCGTGTCCATTTTTATATTACAATGCCCTTCCATATGTTATCTCACTATTAGCATATGCTTCTGTTGTTTTAATCTTCTCTCCAACATGTTGTGCTTATTGATTGTTTCTATTTATTCTGGCCATTGGCCAGTAGTAATAAAATCATCAAGTTAGAGCCTTTTCATCCAGAACCAACCTTTCCCTTGCTCCTTTGTCCAATCTCTGTCCCTCAAGAATTTCTCCTCCTTCTCTGCCTCAAAATATTGTCATAGAATCTTAACAGTTTGAAGGTCCAATCCATCCTGCTGTCCCATTAACGTTCACTGCAAAAAAAAACTTTCTCAACTGCCTGAATTTGACATGCAGAAATTCCAAGCAAGCTTGTGTTGTTACTCCCACCTTTCTCCAAGAGTGGTTCAACCAAGCTTTGATGCACAGTCACTGTACACAATGCACAGTGAATGTGCCAAAAATCTACATACACAAATAGGTGTAGTTTGGATGGCAGCTTGGCTGGAGCATGCTGCATGTCAACTGAAGGCAGTTGAATGAGTTTTTCTTGAAGTGGTTGGGGTGGGTTGAGCCTTCAAAACCCGCACGACAGGGGTGGGTCACAGGTCAAATTTTCAAAAATTATTTTTTTTTCTAATTATAGTTTTAGGAGTGAATTGTCCAATGGTTTTTCATGAGTCTTAATCCAAATTTGAGTATGTTTTTTTTTCCAAATATAGATTTTTATTTCCTAGAATGATAGTCATTTGGATAACTTGACTAATGAAATATATCTGATCCAAAAATCTACAGCTTAGTAATTACTTTCAATAATACACACAGATGTTGTTTTCCTCATGAATCACAAATATTATATTGAGTTGATATTTACTCTGAATAAACAGCTTAAATATTTTTCAAGAATTGAAAATAGAAATGGTCACTAGATCACAATGAAGATTAATTTAACAGAGATTTTATCCAGCTTTTTGAAATCATTTTCATTTTAAAAAATCCTCACAATCATCTGGAATTTTACAAGAGAGTATAATCAATTGAAAGAAGTCTAGATGAAAATAAATTAAATAAAAATTTATATGAAAAAACCACAAGTGAAAAAAATTAATAATGAAAATGTAGTGGCATCAAGCTGAATCTTTTGAGACAATCAAAAACATAATAAAAATTACAATTATTGAAATTAAACCTATTACCACCCCCCTATAGTGCAAGTTTTGAAGTTGCAACCCACTCCAGTGTTGTGGGGATTGCGGGATAGGTTGCACCTTCAAACTGGGTACAAATAAATATCCTATTAGATACAGCTTGTTGAAAGGGTGTTGCAGAGCAAATGTGAGCAATATTTCAATTAAATAATTGGATGGATATGCAGGCTTGTGCCAGATCAGAATGAGAGTTTTTAATGTGTTTATGAGGTCTTGAAAATAATATTCACCTAATAATTAAATCAATATTGAGTAAAGCCACAAAAAGAAGTTCCTGGAAGAGAGAAGATATATGCACAACCTAAGAGAATTCAAATGAAAATACCTCCAAAATTAGAACCCCATTCCAAAAAAAATTATTGTCATCCTTCTTGTTAACTCCTTCAATCTTCCTACATAAGATCACAATCTATGCACGCGCCTGTTTCTATGAAATCGGTGAGCTGATGATGTATTTAAGCTGACTCTGGCGATTTTTCGATTTGGTGGGTGACTTTTTTGATCTTTGGTTCACTGATGGTGCACTGTCTGGCGAAAGTTGGAGGCTTCGCATGGGGGACACGGTTGGCTGTTTTTGTCGTCCAAGGAGTGAGGAGTTTCGGCCTGGCTTTTTTACCCAATTGGTGAGAGGTGCATTGAAACCGATGTCAGGATGAATAGTTTCAATGACATAGGTAATAAATAAACATACCAGTAAAGAAAATCCACCAAGGGCCTTTTCGGGCATAGACAAGGATGCTGAAATTCTGTTCGCAATTGGTGGCCATGAGTGATGTGTTACTGGCGTGTCTTCCTGAGTTCAGTCATGGTCTAATCAGCCTAACATCGTTTTACGACATTAATTAGCGGGTTAAGACTAACCTTCACCGGCGCGATTTCTGAGGGGAAAGTATCTGCGAAAAGCTCATCAAATTCTTCCTCCTCTT
>SMGU01001745.1:0-16422 GCA_004348175.1 Puccinia novopanici
ACAGGAAGTCTTCCATTGAATTCAACCTCTACTCACTTCTTGGCTACTTGTTTACTTGGAGTCAACATGGAGCAAGTGAATGCAAATTCTTGGTTGGCCTTGACAGAACTTGTTTGACCTTACATGATCCAGTGCAGTGAGACTTCCCTTCCTTGTTATCCCTGCACAAGTTCCTCAGTTCTCCTCCACCTAGTCCCACTCTTTTTTTCTCTTTTTTTTCCTCTCAGAGTTTATTGGCTAGAAGGGACCGTGAATCCAACGCTCAGAAGAAGCGACGCATACATGAGCATGAAAAAAAGCCCTAGAAAGCTTTGTCCGCAGAAAGACAGAACAATTACATCCCAGTACAACAATAGTGCGCTTATGTAAACCAGAAAAAAAAAGAAAAGAAATAAACAAATAAATAAATGCGTGTGTATATACGTGTGGTTGATGTTGTTAATACATGATTCGCTAGTAAACGACAATTACCCTCCTTCTGGTTGGAACAACAAAGATGGGAGGGATTACCCGGCAAAGAGGCGGATGCACAAGTACAGAGTCGATCCGCCGAGCCGAATCAACGCCACTGAGAAAGATGAACAAGCAGCGAGAAAAAAAATGGTGTTGAATGAGATTTCAAGGACGGATGGAGAGGGATGCTTTTGAGACTTACTGAATGCGACAAAGCCCAGGATGATGATCATGTATAGTCGCACCTTCAGGCTGGCTTTGCCCGACGCAAAAGACCCTCTGACATCCCCATCCAAAATGCACGCGACCAAAATACCCTAGGAGAAAAGACGACCAATCAGTATATGTGTCTCTCTCACGGAGAGATGAGAGAGTGACAAGCATACGTTTGTGAGCGTCCAGAGCAGGACGACGTTAGTGCGGACGCTCTTGTAGTAGTCCTGCTTGAGCGCCTCCTTCTCCTTGTCCGAGCGATTCTTCTCCAGTAGTTTGGGCCGTGTTTTCAGGTTCAATAACGCCTCGTCATAGTTTTGGTCGAGGTCTTTCTGCTCTAGTGGGCATGTAATCTCCACCTTAGAATCTCCTGCAGAAACCGCTACGCCCAGGTCCGTCAATATGATGTTGTGGTCCTTCGTTCCCCAAGAAAAATCGTGCTGCACCATACAAAAGAAACATGGAGACATAGCTTAGTCTCACAATCGCAGGAGAAGCCTCAAATCGTTAAAGGCTTACAAGATTTGCGAATGCATATACGTTCAGGACGTTGATGTAGGCTGGGGCCAACAACCTGAAAAAGGCATGCATTCGATCAGAGGGGGTAATGAATCGGTGAAGAGGTTCCACTCGTGACTCACAGATATTGCAACATGCATGTGATCAAGTGCCAAGGTTCTAGAGCCAGGACACTAGAAGTGATCCATGATCCTAAGGCAAAAAAAAGGACTCGAAATCAGGACGCGATTGTGAGAGATAACATCAGGCGAGTCTTACCTAAAGTTGCAACCAGTGAAATGACAATTTGTGCATACAAAGTGGCATTTGCCCCTCCTTTGACGGCTTTCACTAGAATCAAAACGCACGCGACGAGCATGTACAGTGCAAGGGAGGCAAAAATGGTCATAGCAGCGATGTATGTCCACTTGGCCCTAAGGAAAAAGTCAAACGGTGGTAAGCTGTGTGTGTTGTTTTAGTAATGAATTGAGATTACGCGTACCCTTGGGGCCGGTTACCCATGGATAGCAGAAAACAACCTATCAAGGTTCCAGTATAGAGATGCTATGCCAGAGTATTCTACGCATGTTAATCTTG
Organism: Puccinia novopanici; assembly: GCA_004348175.1. Lineage (NCBI taxonomy): Eukaryota > Fungi > Basidiomycota > Pucciniomycetes > Pucciniales > Pucciniaceae > Puccinia > Puccinia novopanici. The sequence goes on from SMGU01001745.1 coordinate 1,762, forward strand.
TTGCCATTTGGTGAGCTATCAGCGGTAGCAAGAAAACTTACATGTAACAAAGTGTTGATAATTGTGACAGCTTTGGGCATTTTGAGGGATGGATCTTCGAGTGAGGATGATAGTAATAAAGAAAATGTACTGTAAAAAATGAGGTTATGTTAGCCAAACCAGCAAGGGTTGTTGCTCAGGGCCAAGAAGGAGGGATCAAGCTGACGTAGTTTGCCAATCCAAACCAAGCAAATAAAAGATTCAAGAAATTGTAGAGTCCTTCGAAGTACAGCGCCAAGGCTTTTTTCGAGAATGTTCGGTACGACTCATTTGACCGATATGAGCCAAGGAATAGATAGCGGCGAAGAAACTTCCGTTGAGCCAACGACGACGTTGACTGATGAATTCCGGGACTTCGTTGGGTACATCCGTCTCACCCCATGCGCTCTTGACATATTTCAGCACCCAATTGTGTCCGCGCTTGGCCACTAGTTCCCAGCACAGTATTCGATCCTCGGCCAGGTACATGTTGGAGGTGAACACATCCGCATCCCGACCCGCAAGCGTTTCTCCTTTGAAGTATGACGCCAGCGGACCTCGTCCGATTTCATCGTTTTTGAGTGCAATGTATCGATAGGCTGAGAATGCTCCGGGTAGAACAGAAATATAACCGAAGACAGATTCGGTTGGTTTATCCAAGATATCTACATTAGAAACAAGAAAGCAATGAGCCACTTGTGACAGAAAGGGCTGCAATATTCGAAATATGTCCAAAAACACGACTCACTTGACATTTTATATTCGAAATTCTGGGCAGCCACGAGGGGATTGAGTAGTCCAAGCCAGCCTTTCCCCTTCATTGCACAAATCTCACCACACGCGCCGCCGACATTAGAGTTTAGATCCATACATTTCCAAAGATGGTACAAGCTTCGAGGGCCCGGCTTGGTACCAACGTCCAAAAGGACGCAGACATTAGGCTGAAGGAGAGGGCAAAAGGCATTGAACATCCACCGATGGGAGTTGATCTTTTTTTGATTACGTTCTTTCATGCAAAAGATGATCTGCGTGGGCACGATGCCTTTTTCTAATCCTTGGAACTTCAGATCACTATCCACCGAAAGCTGGGTGGTGAACTCGTAAATATGCGCAGTCACGGGTTGATCTTGAACCATGTTTGATCCCACACCGGCTTGATAAACACCGAGTGCGGCAAGGCTGCGAAGCAATGCATGTAAATTAGATGTTTGCTTTTTTTTTTTTGTTATTAACGATGAGGGAAATGTGATGGATGTATCATACCAGTCTAGGACTCGTGGATGGATGACTTTTCGACCATCTGCAACGATACATACCACCACTTTTTTCCAACCTTCTTTGCCCCATGTCCTAGATTTATTCCTGGTGCAAAGGTGAGCGATATTTTCTTCAAGATGAAGTGCAGAGTGATGCGGCAGGTGTAAGTTTCTCGCATCTTATTATTCGTTGGGTTTTAGCATGACTGCTAGCTCAAAACAAGGACGAGCGGGAAAGGATCTTAACTCATCACACCGTGCATCGTTCGAGTGAACAGAACTTCGTCTTCGTTATACATTGTGACTCCAACAAATAGTTCCGTCTCGCGATTCATCTTGGCGGCTCGCAGGGTGTACCTCGCTGACTCAAAATCATCAGGCTGTGTTAAGAAAACGATGAACGTGGTGTCAGGATCGCGTCGGATGGGAGCAGTTTAAGAAGAAAACGGACAATCGAGCAGGCGGACATCACAAGTTGCAGCGGTGTAAGACATAATCTCGAACTCTTCCTCTCCGCGGCGTGGCAAGAAGCTCAAGAGTCGAGCGGGTATTGGACGCTCGATAACCAAGTTTCCATCGGTGAGCGCGACTCTTTTCCGGGTACGATTGCGTCGGAGGGCGCGACCGGCGGGCGCGGGTCCCCAGTGTGGATTAGCGGGCGCGTGAAAGGATGAGCTGAAAGTGTTGGGGTGAGGAGAGGAGGCGATATTTGAGTCATCGAGGGTGATGTTGGCATAAGACAGTTCCTTTTCATCCTCGTGCTCATACGCGTAGCCCTGTTCCTCCTGATCTGAGATGCCGATCGAGTGGGTGAAAGGGTCGAGCTCGTGAGTGATTGGGGGCGACATACTTGGAGCTGAATGGGTATAATTGTGGTGATATAAATCCGTCGCGGTGGCACGATGATACTCTGCTTGATCGGGATGCGGCGCGTATTGGTGAGCAGGAAGGTGATTGTTGTAGTAGGATGGTAAGTGGTGTGCGGGTAAGGATTCGGAGGAATTCTGAGGCTGGAGAAGTGCTTCGGAATCCGAAGGCATGGGAAAGGCGGAGCCTGTGTCGTCCACATCGAGCTGAATATCCATTTTGGGAATGTACGCACAATTATGTAAGTATACTTGTTGTCTGTTCCTCTACTCTAACGGGCGGCTTCGAGTCCCAGAGTCCTAGAGCGTGTTTACAGTTTGAGGAATCTATGCGGGGGTATCTGGGAGAGCTGGCTAAACTCTGGCGTTACGGGAGTGAGTGGAAGAGAGATGCAACTTTAAGTATTCGGGAGGAAATGAATTCCGGAGGAGTAGAAGATTCGGCGAAGAAGACAGCAGCCGGGCAGAGACTCCCGGGAGGCGCGCATGTCACAGGCAGCAGAGGGAAGCGCGTTTCGGGGCGGCTCAACGGGGCACCCGAAGGCGAGCCTCTGTCGCCCGATCAGCACACCAACCAGCAAGACTGGACTGGACTGACTGAGGACGGTCAACAGAAAGCAAACAACCCCAACCAACTGGTCAACTTCTACCACCCACAAGTCACAACATCAGCGATCACCACTCTGTACAATACCTCCCCAGCCCCACGCCCTCGGGCCCTCCATTCCTTCCGAGTCGATCGGCCCTCGAGCTGCACTTACTCACCAGTCACTTTCACTTTGAGGAACAAACCAAGTCCATGTGAAGCACCAATCATATTCAACCTGCTCAACTTCCTCAACTTGTTTTAATCCTGCTATTACAACCACTTCCAAATCATTAACCAACCTCCATCTAATGGATCGATCAATCGCCCCAAGACCGATCGAAGCCATCCTCGTAGATCTCAAGTCTAGGTGGGTATTTGTAGCTCGAAGCACCCTCTTGATGCCTCATCCCACCCCATCACCACTCATCAATCATACATCAATCCAACTCCCAAAAGCTCAAACCTGACTATGTGCCACTTCTTCTAGATCAGACGAACTTCGCTCTCGTGCCGCCCATGAAGTTCAACAATTTGTTAGTCGTATCATCATGAACTTTTCTCCTCCATCACACCCATACGATGCAGTTTTCAAGGAAGCAGAAAGAAATAAATAGACAGCCATCATCTGAGCTTACATATTATGATTAAATCGAATTCATGCCTGTAGGTCCTAACTTCCTCGCGAGGAGTGACGGGGGACTCATTCACAAAAGTGTATAACGAAGTTAGCGGCCGGATTCAAATCGCGGTCTCATCAAATGACATGAATGAAAAATTGGGTGCCCTTCAAGCCATGGGTACATCCTTCTCACTTTTCAGTTGGTGTTTGTTTGTTCATTGACCTCACGACTCATACGTTTTATATCTGCCTATCTGTAGAAAAGCTCATAGACATCATGGGCGAAGATACCACCAGGGCTTACAAGCTAGTCTCTTATGTGCAGAAAGTTTTACCCTGTCAAGATCCTCTAGTCATGGGTTATGCAGCTAAAATATTTGGTAAGTTGTCATATGAATCGTGCAACAGCTCTTCATGTCATTTTCATTGATAAGCTTGCCATCTCCCCCCACACTTCTGTCTCTCTTTCTCCAAGCCCGTCTCTGCTCGAAAGGCGGCAATCTTATGTTGGAAAACGTTCGAAAACAGTTAGTCCGGGTTATTGAGTGGCTGCAGGGTGAACGGAAAGAAGAACGAAGACACGCCGCTGCCCTTCTACTTCGAGAAATGGTCCGAGTACCTCCTTCGAGCGTTATTTATGATGCCCTGCCCGATTTACTCGATAATCTATGGACTGCGATGCGCGATCCCAAAGTAGTAATTCGAGAAGTGGCATCAGACGCTCTAGCTGGCTTGCTTTGTTTCACCTCTACTCGTGAAAGTAACACACGGGACGAATGCTTTTTGATGGTGCTACAACAGGCCCAAAAGGGCTTCAAACTGGGTACTTCTGATGCCATTCATGGTAGTTTGCTGGGAATCAAGGAATTGATCTTGGAAGGTGGAACCGTTAGTCGCTCTTATTCAGTCTTTGGTAGCTCACTCACTACATCCGCCGACTGCTTTTGGTACCTTGTCAAAACTGACGATGACAATTTTGTGAGATATTATAGTTCATGCGACCCAGGTTTCACGAAATTTCGGATCAAATTTTAACTTATAAGGACCATCGAGAAGCCCTAGTTCGTCGAGCGGTAGTCGAGCTGATACCCACTCTGGCCTCTTACAACTCGGCCGAATTTTCCTCCACATATCTTTATCAATGCATGATGTATCTTATCGAGCAACTACGGAAAGACCGAGATCGAACAACGTCGTTCTATGCGATTGGCCACGTCGCCGTGGCCGTCAAAGAACAAATGTCTTTGTATCTAGAAGCCGTCTTGGCTTCTATTAAAGAAGCTTTGGTTAACCGAGGTAAAAAGAACAGTCCTTCTGAAGCCTCCATTTTTCATTGCATCAGCAAGTGTGCCGCAGCCGTGGGTCAAGCGATGACCAAGCACATGCCCGAATTACTCGAATTAATGTTTTCAAACGGTCTCAGTGAGCCTCTTCGGGCGGCGTTGGTCGATGTGGCACGGTGTATCCCCCCTCTGTTGCCAATTGTTCAAGGTATGTTTAAAGTCTGGCCTCTTATCTTCACCTATGCAATTAAGCCTAATCTGGGAGACTGTGATGGTGTACATTGTGCTTGGCTTGATAGAGAAGCTACTTGATCTGCTGGCGATAACTCTTTCTGGAGAGAAGTTCAAGCCTCCCGGGATGCCTATCAATTGGAAGGCTGCACCTAATCCGACTGACCTTACCGTAAGTCAGGAATCATTGTAATGATTGATTTCGGGACTCGTGCCCTTTTGTGTTCGGTTGCGCATTGATGATCTCCTCTTTTTCAGGCCATGGAGTCTGATCGAGCAACCGTCACCCTGGCGCTAAAAACTCTCGGTACCTTTAACTTCAAGGGCCATAGGCTCAATGAATTTGTGAGGGATGTTGTGATTCGATATGCTGATGATGAGTCACCAGATGTTCGACAAGCTGCTGCCACTTGCTGTGCCCAAGTGCTGGCCCGAGATCCGATAATTCATCAAAACTCTTCTTACGCCGTCAAACTAGTATCTGACGTCCTTACAAAGCTGCTGGCTGTGGTGATTGCCGATCCGCTACCTTCCATTCGACAGTCTACCCTCTTGGCTTTAGATCCAAAATTTGATAGATTTTTGGCTCACCCTAACAATATCAAGCAACTTTTCATAGTGCTAAATGACGAGGTGCACGTCATTAGGGAATCTGCTATCAAAACGATTGGAAGACTTACTAAGCGTAATCCAGCTTACATCGTGCCAAATTTAAGGAAAACTCTAATTCAGCTTTTGACCGACCTCGAATATTCAAGTGACGTCCGGCGGAAAGAAGAAAGTTCCACTCTCCTTGCCCATCTCATCAGCTGCTCTAAAAGTCTCACGAAGCCTTATGTGGCTCCCATGCTTAAAGTATTGTTACCGAAGGCTCGAGACTCGACTCCCGCCGTAGCTTCTGCAATCATGATGGCCCTGGGCGAGCTGGCACGAGTGGGAGGAGCTGAGGTGTCCAGCCAGACCGGCGCTATCATGCACTTGATTATGGATACTTTAAAAGACCTTTCATCTTCAGGAAAACGAGAAGCAGCCTTGAAGACTCTAGGTCAGCTATGTTCAAATACCGGTTACGTAGTCGAGCCTTACTTCGACGAGCCCACGCTCTTGCCAATCATCACATCTATCTTGAAGACAGAATCATCAAGTCACATTCGCAGGGAAGCACTGCGAGTCTTGGGCATCTTGGGGGCTCTAGACCCTTACAGAAATACTGCATTAGACCAATTCGGCTGCAGCAGTATCGCCCTTGGGATTGGGTCCTCTTTAGACCTGGCACCTATCCTTACCGATCCTTCCCATCCGGACCAAATCGGTTCTTCAAATGAGAACTATTATCCCACTGTTGCATTTTCAGCCTTATTATCGATCCTAAGTGACTCGAGTCTGTCGCATCATCATGCAGCTGTCGTTCAGGCAATCATTTACATATTTCGATCACTCAGGTTGAAGTGCGTAGGCTTCCTCCCGAAAGTCATTCCTGCATATATAAGTGCCATGCGTCTCTGCAATGTGGCACTACAGGAGTACTACTTTCAACAACTAGGTTACTTAATCCAAATGGTTAAGCATCATATCAGGAATCAGGTCCCATCCATTATCACTCTGATTCACGAATTTTGGAGGCTCAACAACGCTCCCTCGACTGCCAACAACGGCGGAGCTGTAACTGGTGGCTCTGGAGCAAGTGGTAATGTTGGAGGAGGAGCGGGTGTTTCCACCGCCGGGGGGCTGACTGACAGTGGTATTGTCACCGTGACTCGGCCTAGCGGCTCAACCCTACTCACAGTCATCGTAGATCTGATCGAGTCAATAGCCCTTGCGCTAGAAAGCGAATTTCGTACTTATCTCCCTTCGTTCTTACCGCTTTTGATCGACTCGTTCGATTACAGTAACACGGGGACAACAAGCGGCAGTCTAAGTTCCGCAACTACTACTGGCGTATCAGAATCATCAAGTAGTTTCCTGGATAAGAAATACCAAACCCTCAACCATATTTTGAAAGCGTTTCAGACGTTTGGTAACAACTTGGAAGATTACATTCAGTTGGTGTTGCCCTGCTTAATTAAGACCATCGAAAAACCCGAGTTGCCACTAAGCTTGAGGAAGAACGCGATCATCACTTTGAATGTCTTGAGCATGAAAATCAATTTGATTGATCAAGTTTCGAGAGTCATCCATCCCTTGATCAGAGTGGTTAACGTGGGTAACAATGAGTTGAGGGGCTTGACGATGGATGCCATCTGCAGTATTCTGATTCAAATCGGGCCTGATTTTGTGATCTTTTTGTCAACTGTCAATCACGTGAGTTTGAATTTTTGTTGCCTTGACCGTACATACGTGTGTGATTAACTGACATGGCGCATCGGGATTCATGGGAATAGGCCTTGAACCAGGCAAGATACTCACACCCATTGTATGAATCCTTAGTTTTGAAGTTACTCAAAGGTGAGGCATTACCAGACCCTAACTTCAACAAGCCCCAGGCGAATGTACCGGACGAGTCAGATATAGCACCCGATGCCGGAACCACCAAATTTCAAGTGAACCAACAAAACTTGAAGTCTGCCTGGGAAACCTCAACCGTCAAGAAACCGAAATCTGAAGATTGGAAAGAGTGGATCAAACGCCTCTCCGTTCAATTGCTACAGTCTTCCCCCAGCCATTGTTTGCGGGCTTGCGCCAATTTATCTAGTGTTTATCCGCCCTTAGCTAGAGAGCTGTTCAATGCGGCTTTTGTGTCTTGTTGGATGGAGCTATTTGAACGATATAAGGTTTGTTGTGAAAGTCTTCAAATCGGGCCGACTCGGTGTGCCTACTAACCACTTGATCCTTGCTGCAGGTTGAATTGGTGGCAGCCCTTCAAACTGCACTCTCTTCACCGACAATCCCTCCCGAAATAACTCAGACTCTTCTCAACCTAGCAGAATTTATGGAACACGACGAAAAAGTTTTGCCCATCCGGATCAGTACTTTGGGAATGTATGCCCAGAAGTGCCATGCTTTTGCCAAAGCGCTGCATTATAAAGAAATCGAGGCATTCACGGAACCCACAGCGGATACTTTGGACAGTCTGATTCAAATCAACCAGCACTTACAACAACCAGACTCAGCCCAGGGGGTATTGACGATGGCTCAGCAGCGCTTCGGGATGGAGATCCGAGAGGAATGGTTTGAAGAACTTGAACGGTGGGAGGACGCATTAAATAGCTACACCAGAAAGCTCGAAGAAGATCCCAGGTCAATTGATGCGATCTTGGGGGGGATGAGATGTCTGCACGCTCTTGGAGAGTGGGAATCCCTTTCAGACATGGCCCAGGAAAATTGGGAGAGCTCTTCCAACGAAGTCAAGCGGACCATGGCTCCGTTGGCGGCTGCGGCCGCATGGGGATTAGCGCAATGGGACAGTATGGATAACTACATCAATGTACTGAAATCCGATTCTGCTGAGAAGGCTTGGTTCAAATCGATTCTTTCCATTCATCGTGGTCAACATTCTGTGGCTCAAAAACTCATCAACAAAGCCCGCGACACACTGGACACTGAGCTCTCGACTCTATTGGGTGAAAGCTATAGTCGCGCCTACAAGTACGTCAATTCCCTCCCTTTTTTTCTGTCTTCTTTTGCTCTAGTCCACCATGCGAGGTTAATAGACGGACTGCTTCCATAATACAAGCGTCCCTTCCTGACATCCGTCTTCTATTTCAGTCTCGTTGTCAGAGTTCAAATGCTTTCGGAGCTCGAAGAAATCATAGCCTACAAGGAATGCAAGGATGATGATCCAAGTAAACAGGAACAAATCCAGCAGACCTGGATGAAGCGGCTGAAAGGCTGTCAGCGGGACGTCGAAGTTTGGCAGAGAATCTTGAAGGTCAGAGCTTTAGTTTTGACACCGAGAGAAGATGTAGGGATGTGGATCAAGTTCGCGGGGCTGTGTCGGAAATCGGGAAGGCTGGGACTTGCTGAGAAAACGTTGAATTCCTTGATGAGTGAGGATCTCGACAACGGCCTTGAATCGGTAATAACTGATTTTCAAAACTATTGATTTATGTCCATGATTATTGTGCTGACGACCCTTCTCTCCTTTGTGATACGGATTAGCGTGGTCCACCGTTGGTAATTTACTCCCACATCAAATACATGTGGGGATCTGGAGCGAGACAAGATAGTTTAATGTACCTCAAGGATTTTACACTTCGATTGAGTGAAGATGTCTTTGAGCACCGAGACCAGAATAGTGACCAAGATTTTGAGCAACAAACTCGAAAAGTCGAGCACCAGAGGTTGCTATCTCGATGTCATCTTAAACTTGGCGAATGGCAATCACAATTGCAAGAAGATTGGAGGTCACAGTCAGTGACAGATATTTTGGAGTCTTACAAACTTTCATCAGAACTCGATCCAGAGTGGTATAAAGCTTGGCACGCATGGGCCTTAGCTAATTCGAAAGTAGCCTCCCATTACGAACGCCATCAGGATGCCAACGCGGTATCGATACCACTTGAGATCGTCCAATATCACCTGGTCCCGGCTGTTCAGGCATTTTTCAAGTCGATAGCTTTATCTCCCGGGAATGCTCTGCAAGATATCCTGAGATTGCTGGGGATCTGGTTCAAGTACGGTGACCATCAAGTAGTCGCTAACGCCATTCAAGATGGTTTCGGAAACGTCAGCATCGACACGTGGTTAGAAGTCGTCCCCCAGCTGATCGCACGGATTCATGCACCCAGCCCCAATGTCCGACGTCTCATCCATAACATTTTGTGTGATGTCGGCAAAGCTCATCCACAAGCATTAGTATACCCGCTGGTAGTAGCATCCAAATACCCGAATGAACCAAGAAGGAAGGCAGCGCTAGATATTATCGCAAAGATGAAGATGCACAGCGCCCTCCTCATTGACCAGGTCTGTTGTTTCTTTGCCGGCTAACCTCACCAATAGTTTTTTTCATACTCATCTTCAATTTGAGCGATTTTACTAATTTACATTGACCCATTATCTTGGATTTCGTAGGCCTTGCTGGTCAGTAGCGAGCTTGTCCGGGCGGCAATATTGTGGCCTGAAATGTGGTATGAGGGTTTGGAAGAGGCGTCTAGATTATTCTATGGAGACCATAATATCGATGCCATGTTTGCCACTCTGGAGCCGCTACATGACCTACTGGAAAAGGTGTGCTTGAGCGAAAAAAAAGTAACACTGTTTATGACACTAACGCGGGGTTTCTTTGTTAGGGCCCTGAAACCATCCGAGAATCACATTTTGCCACAACCTATGGTCGTGATTTAATCGAGGCTCGCGCCTGCTGTCGGAGATATAGGGAGCGAGGGGATGTTAGCGACCTAAACCAAGCCTGGGATTTGTATTACCAGGTAAGCCGATACTTGAATCTTCACTTGCAGAATAATATACACTCATACACGCGCTCTACTCTTCATTGCGGGCGTGTAGGTCTTCCGAAGTATTGCCAAATCTCTCCAGATGACCCATATGCTCGACATGCAAACTGTTTCTCCACCTCTACTAGAGGCTCGTGACTTGGAAATAGCTGTTCCAGGTCAGTCTTCGAACAAGCGTCACATCGATACCCAGAACATCGTTCATAGATTTAATGAATATTATGCTGCCATTATTTTATTTTTTATCCTGGAACACATTAGGTACTTACCGAAGCGGCAAACAAGTAATAACGATTGCATACATCTCTCCAATCTGTAAAATCATGGGATCCAAACAAAGGCCTCGGGAATTATCGATTGTTGGTAGTGAAGGAAGATGTTATAGATTCTTGTTGAAAGGGCACGAGGATTTGAGACAAGATGAACGAGTGATGCAGCTTTTTGGATTGATCAACACTCTCTTATCTAAGGATCCCGAAACTTTTAAAAGGCATCTTAACATTCGTCGATATGCCGTCATTCCCTTGGCTCCCAACTCTGGGCTGCTGGCTTGGATTGAGAATACTGACACACTGCACGTATTGATCAAGTAAGCACAACTCGAATCTATTGCTTCTCAATATTCAGCACTTCCTTTTGAGTCATTATTGTCCGCTCAACCATCTTTATTTATCTGGTGAATTTACAGAAATTATCGGGAAGGCCGCAAGATTTTACTGAACATCGAAGCACGACTAATGCAACAAATGGCAATCGATCATGAAAGGCTGTGCTTGACACAGAAAGTGGAAGTTTTCGAGTATGCAATGGATAACACCACCGGGCAAGATTTATACCGCGTCTTGTGGCTGAAAAGCAGGAATTCGGAAGCCTGGTTGGATCGCAGAATTAATTACTCGAGATCTTTGGCTGTGATGTCAATGGTTGGACGTGCGTTTGATCAACACCTTGTTTTGATAGTGGACGGTTTATTAATTCATTTTTTTTCTCCCCTGGCCTTGGTTGTTCATAAATAAATAGATGTTTTGGGCTTAGGAGATCGACATCCATCCAACTTACTCTTGGATCGAGTCACCGGGATGATCATTCATGTCGATTTCGGCGATTGTTTTGAAGTAGCCATGACCCGAGAAGTACGTTTGGATAGGCTCATGGAAACCAAATCTCAACCGCGATTCTGACATGTTCTTTTTCGTTTACAAAAAAAATGAATAGAAATGGCCTGAAAAAATACCATTTAGACTGACAAGAATGCTAGTCCAAGCGATGGAGATTAGTGGTGTTGAAGGAACGTTTAGAATCACGAGCGTAAATACGATGAGGGTAATGAGGTCAAACAAAGAGAGTATTATGGCTGTGTTGGAGGCTTTCGTGCATGACCCCCTGATCAATTGGAGATTGGTGAAAGGTGGAAGACAACTTGATGAACGGGAAGGGGGTGCCAATAACCGTAAGCTTCCATAATTTTCTTTTCTCGCTTCTAGGCTCGGAACATGTGTTGTTTTAAATATTCTGAGTGATTCCCTTCCCCAACCCACTCTTACGACAGACGGCCCTCGGATGCGCCGACCCAGAGAGGTTGAAACGAATTTATACGACACTGCTCAAGCTGAAGTTCTGAATGATAAGGCGTTAACGGTTGTTAATCGGGTTGAACAAAAACTGACAGGTGAGAGGATACTGCCTTTTTTTGAACTATTACGTAGAGCCCAGTTGTCCCCTGAAAAGTTAACCAAACTACGACTGCCTTGTCCAGGGAGAGATTTCAAAGCCCATGTAGAATTGAGCGTCGCCGATCAAGTGAACAAATTAATACTGAAAGCTGTCGCGGCTGAGAATTTGGCGCAATGTTTCACTGGATGGTGTCCTTTTTGGGTGAGTTAATGATACATCCAGAAGTTCTCGTTCTTCCCTGCTCTCTGACTTAGTCCCCCTTACACTATCATTCTCGTTCCCAGTGAGCTTCAACATCGTCGAGGAGAGTGCAGCTATCATGGCACCAAGTACTTTCCCCAGGAACTCCTACACGACCTCCTCAAGGACATTTTCTTCCGACTCATGTATGCTAACATGTGCAACCCGACTTAATTATCTATCAATACACGACGATTCTTGGATTGATTGGACGTCTAAGCGTCTACCTTTCCAGAGATCATAAACGTAACAAACGAGTACCAAACAAATACCAATACTTTCCTACACGTGCTTCTTTGTCGACTCTGTTTTATTATCTTTCTTCCTTTACCACATGTACTATCATCTTATCCTGCGGGCTTTTTTTTTTTTGATCGGTCGTTTTTTATACATCTATGATATATATGATTATTTAATGTCTTCCTTGATTTTTTCTATAGTTGCGGGAATTCGGTGGATGGGCGCCAGGTGCTGATAAGAAATCAAAACATGAAATGAAATGCTGAATGCTATACTATTTTTGGGAAAACGCATTGGCGCATGTCATGCAGCATACACCAGCTCATGCTCTGCCCGCAGGGAAACTATGTGATGGCCAGTGTGCGCATTGTTTTACCTTCTTTGTGGGCACAACATCCGAGAGTCTAGCCGCTGTGCACCGCAAATACGTTGGGTAGGCCTATCGAGCGGCGTCGGGTGGCATGGAAGATGATTGTAGGCTGGCATCCCAGCCTTTCTCAACCGGGTCGTGATCACTGTTGTGGAGTGTACAAACTCAACCTGGAGTATCCAGGTACAAGAGGTGGATCGAGGTCATGCAATTGATAATAAGCTTTTCTGCTCTCTTCCATTCCAGTCCCAATATCACAACAGGTTCCCAGCTGGCCTGACTGGCTCGCAACGGCCAATGCAACATCTGGGCGCGAAGCACCCCAGCGTATAGCAACAAGCTTTGTTTTGGTAGCGCCCGGCCCGAGAGATGATTTGCATCGCTTAACTTTCCTGTGATGGTGATGCCCGATAACCATGCTCCGGGGAAGGGTTGAGATGCCATGATGCCAGCTGACGCCGCTGGAACACCACGATCTCCAGACTAGAGTCGGGTGCCGAGTCCATGAGCCTTGCCGCAACCGACCCCTGTTGTTATCACAATGGACAACATCTTGGACTTCCTCCGGCCGCACTCTCCTCTACCTCTGCTGGAAAACCCTCTGTATACCACCCTGCTGCGAGGGGGAAGATACGCATATATAAAGGCTCCCATTCCCGCATGGTCGTCCCTTCTTTATCCAGATCATCCAAGCTAACCAGTTCCAAAGAACTCAAGTTTTGCTATCAACTAAAAGATTCTCGTCTGTGGAAATTCAATTACATTCTTCGGTTCTATTCCAAAAGTTTTTTTTTTTCTAAAAAAAGATATACATCTCAAATAAAACAATGCGATCCATGCTTTCCATGACCTTGAAGGTTTTCTCACTTCTGTTTGCCTTGTCTATATTCTCCCCTGGGGTGGTGACAGGGCTGAAGTGCCCCGACAAGAAGTTCAAATTCCCGATCTGCACGACCGGAACTGTCACGCACGGACGTGGTAAGCAATTTGTTTATTTTTTTACTCCAAAAGGTCCACTGTTGCTTTTTATCTGACTGGGTCTGGGCTATATTTACATGTAAATGTAACAGCTGAGCCACCAGGTGGAGTGAAGAGTCGCAATAACTTTGGCTGCGGAAATAAGATCATCAACTTTGGGATGTGCTGCATTCAAGTATGTCAATCCAGTCCGCCTCTTTGGTTCACTTGTTGTGCCTTTCAAAGGTCAACAATTAAACCCATTGATTGCTCAACCTTACACACAATTCATACACCACACAGCAAGTCACCCCGACTACCCAGGGCAAAAGACCTAATACTAATGATCCGAAAGAATGCATCGTTGCCAAGAAGTAAGCAAGCAATCGAACACCACTGTCACTTGCCATCAAGGTATTCCCTCTCATCCTTTGCTATCTCATCATCATTTTACTAACTTTTTTTTCCAACTGAAAAAAAAAAAAATCCAAAGCCTTCTTCTATGCAGAGTCCTTGTATATCATGTGTATAATAACCTTGAGAAGATGTTTTTCATGAAGACATGGACATCCTATGTGTATCAGACATGAGTTGAAGCTTAGAATGACTGGCTAAATCTAGACTCACCATTTCCTGTATGTGGACTGGCTCTATGTACAAAATGCAAGCTAGATTTGTGATATCAATTTTCCTCATCTTGTCATATATATGTTAAAAACCTTGCATGTACTTAATATTTTTTTGTTTTCAGAAGCATCTGGAAAGTTGGAGCAACCCTGGAGGCCGCTGACAAGTTTTTTTCCCATGACTTCCAGAAAAAGCAATCCCCACACTTGACAATGTAATTCTGCTAATTCACTCTATTCAAGGGAAAGACTCATGTCGTAGATGACTATACAATGCAACATAATGTCATGGGGACATA
>SMGU01001749.1:0-10823 GCA_004348175.1 Puccinia novopanici
CCCCCCCCCCCCCCAAGCAGAACTAACATGATGAAATGATGCCAGAAGAGGGGTTCAACAGCGCTAGGCCCAACCCCTTGCGTGGTATCTCCAGCAAAGGGTGGGAGGGTGGAAATAGAAAGAAGAGGGAGAGGGCTCTCCAGAAGTGATAGTCAATCTGGATGGAAGCTAGGAGCTGGGGGAAGGAGGAGGATTCTTCTGCAAGCAACCTATCTTAAAGTAGAAGAACTCTGCTTCCCCAATCTCACCCATAACCAGCTTGCTGTATGAGGCTTGGGCGTTTCTTGTGTGCTTGTGGCGCTACAGTGTGCTGGTTCCGGGGCTTCCCGCCCTCTCAATTCCATGGACACCGGTGGCATCCCGCTACGCTCCCTGCCGCCTTCCACCAATTCCAATCCCACACAAGTCCAAATCAGGGCCACTTCAATTCTGACCCTTATCCCAAATGCAGCATTTCCAGGAATCACACTGTTAGCCACTTGCACTGAAATAAAAACTCAGTCAACTTCCTGCAGTTGACATGCAGCATGCTCCAGTCAAGCTGCCATCCAAACTCCACCTGTCTGCATATGTAGATTTTTTGGCACAGTGACTCAGAGTCACAGTGACTGTGCAGTATGCACAGTGACTGTGCAGTATGCACAGTGACTGTGCAGTATGCACAGTGACTGTGCAGTATGCACAGTGACTGTGCAGTATGCACAGTGACTGTGCAGTATGCACAGTGACTGTGCAGTATGCACAGTGACTGTGCAGTATGCACAGTGACTGTGCATCAAAGCTTGGTTGAATTACTCTTGGAGAAAGGTTTGAGTAACACCACAAGCTTCATTGGACTTTCTGCATGTCAACTGCAGGTAGTTGAGCAAGTTTTTTTTGCAGTGTTGCAACTAATCAAGTGCAACAGCCTCAATCACAGGTCATGAATTAGTATTTGATCTTGACCAAACCTGGAAAGATTCAGTGATTTGCCTATGGCAACTGTAATGAAAAAGCACTCACTGAGTCCAATACCCTGATGCCAGTTACAATACCTGCTTACCATGTAGGAATCATCCTGACAGGCAATTATTTTTTCTTCTTGCAGAGAAGTGTTGTCTCCTAGGCCATATGTCAGTGTGACTGTAGAGATGACTATCTTTTTCCTCTGTGGTACTTAGGGAAGATTATGTCCATTACATTTTTTTTTTCTAAATCATAGTAATCCAACCCAGGGAGTTTTTATCATGAATAGGAACCCCTCTAGCCATAAGTAATTCTTCACATCTTGCTGGTATCACTTCCCCCCTGAAGGCTTTCACATGGTGAAATTTTAACTAAACAGACCTGGGGGAGCTACTTGCCATTGCAACAAGCAGTAGATAGTTGTGGCACAATTACTGCTGCAAAAAAAAGAAGCTGGATCTTCATTTCTGTTGTAAAACGTTGGGGATGTCATTTCAGAAATAAAAATGTGGTTGGAAAATGTCTTGCAGACTTTGAGATGGATATATTCAATTTTTTTTAAAAATAAATAAAACAAGATGACTCCAGCATAGCTAATCCTCAACAAAAAGAAAAAAAAGAAGCATCATGTGGCTTTCAACACTATTTTTTCCCTTTCTTTTCTTTTGCTAATGCTATGTGGGTGAAATATTCGGAATTTGAGTAGAAGATAATCTTATTGATCATCTCAAGCGCTTCGGCTTTGGCGTAAAAGAAGTTTGGATCTGATCGATGTGAAGGATTGCGGGTCATTGTGTGCCAATATTCGACCATATTCCACGCCAAAGTGAGCTCTTGTCCGGCGTTAGTACCAGATTTATTTTGGAGGTCGTAGACGATTTTGCGCCGTTTTTCTTCTAAATCCCTCCATGGCAATTCTGCTGGCATTGGCCTTTTTGAAACGGGTGTGATCGCATCTTGGATGAAGGCGAGCATGTCTGAGACGTGACTTTGTGACAATGTTGGCCCCTCATGTTCCCTGAAGAATGTCATATACAGCACAGATATGGTCGCTGAAAGCTTCGTCATTTTGCGTATGAAGTCGGCTCTACGTTTATTGGCGGAAGTGCTTTGTTTTTTCAGTTGCATCTTGATACCTCCCATGGAGCTCCAACACGAGTCGAAGTGAAGTTTATTTTCGGCGATTTTCAGCATGATGTCTCTTGTTCCTAAATGTCTTATGCCGAATAAGACGTGTGTCGGATAGCCAAAACCATCATCTCTCTTTACTTTCCGATACCTTTCCCGAAATTCTTTTACTTTGTCCTTTGGAATCGAAAATGGCTTCCCACGCGGCAGAAAGGAATAAGTGCGGTGGATGTAGTCGATGAATTTTTCTTCGGTCCTTTCAGGGTCGTGATATGCTGGGGGGATGTGATCGGGAATCCCCTCTATCTTGAGGTCCAATTTCACATAATCCCAGTTGTTCACGACGAGAGATTGCTCTTTCTGATCGACCGGTGCACGCCCGCGAACATTCTGGCCCTGAGAAGGGCGCGTATCTGTCAGCAGTCCAGCTGGTTTGTTGGTGGTGACTTGGACCTCGGACTGGAGTGCAGTAAAATGATCCGGGAAACCCACGCCGTTTTTATGCGCCACGTGTCCATGCTGCTTTGAGAGTTTCTGCCGCATGTTCCTCAACTGCTTCACGTACGGTTTTGTTGCTTCTTTGCGCTTGAGAGAACTAGACGAAGAACGCTGATGGGGAATGGACTCCGAGGTGGATAGGACTAGATTTTCTTTCAGATGTTCTCGTGATAGTGACAAGGTATGCTCCGATAAAGTTGTTACCGAAATAGAGCTCAAAAATCCAGTTGTCGGCTCGTTCGGCGGATACTCGTTAATTGGATCAAAATGAGCCACTATTCGACCAGGTGTCGGAGTCTCCCTCGGCGGCGCCATGTTCGCATTAAGATGTGCCAACTGATTGTCGGAGGTCAAGGCGGGATCAAAGGCGAGGATGCCCTGGGCAATGAGCAGCTGGATAAGGAGGCCTAAAGACTTGATGAAATGGCGTCTCATTTTTTTTCTTCTCTGCGCCACTTATTAAAGAATTTGAGGGTGATTAGAGTGAAGAATTCGAGTATGCCCGCGGTAGTTCTGTGTGATGCGGAACCTATCTCCTCCTGAGTACAACACAACGAGACTTTGAAACTTAGGCGAGAGACGAAGTTCGTCTTGTTTAAGAGGAAAAGATATCACTTGACAAGGATAATAAGGCTTTGGAAAGTTGTGACAAGCTTCAACGCCCCTCAAGGTGGCATGACTTGCGTGAGTTATTAATTGGAGTCAAGGAAATATGATTACCCAACAATGTGCATCCGAAACATCCTGTCCCTATTATTCTCCCTGCAGGGGCGGGCGTGTGTTTCACGGCTAGCTCAGGCCGTGTTTGGCAGCTCACAATTTCTCGAAATGGGAAACGTGTTTTACACATATGTCTGACTCTGGAGGCTGGTCATGCCCAACATTCTCATTCGCTTGGCTAAAAATTCAGGCTAAGCTGATCACGGCCCGGAGAAGGTGGGCGCTTGGCCGACCAAGTCATCCCGGCGTATGCGAATGCCCTAAACTTGACACCGGCCGCGCCTGTCAATATACGTAGTCTCTCCGTCAATCTCCTTCTTTGCAGAATTGTATGTCATTTGCTCATTATCCATGACAATAAAATGAAAGAAATGTCATGCAGGCAAGGCAGAACAATTTGTTGTTGTTTGTTATAAAAAAAAAACTAGAAGTGCATGGGTGGGGCAGCAAAGTACAAAACTATGAGGTGAGGGAGTGTATCAGGTCCTTAGATGAGTTGACTGATGCTCTTTGTGGTCTCAAACACCGTGGATCCAACCAAATGCTTGTTGATAAACACATCAATAAATAATATTCAAGGGGGAGGGAAACAAAGAAGGATTTGATTCTAATACAACAACAGCACTAAAAATAGGAAGAAAAAGAAGAAGAAAAAGTGGGTCTATTAAGATATCAACAAGGGACATGGGGATTGATGATGAGCAGTTGGTTCTTTTTCTTTCTGTAAAAAAGAAAAGTTTAGAACGAAGGAAGATAAGGTGATTGAAAGAAAAGCAAACTAAAAAGGACAAGATTAAGTCTGTCCGTAATCAGCGCGAGGCGCCCGAGTGGTAGGAAGGACAGAGCGAAGGGCACCAGATTCCCACTTAGATTTGAGGTCGTTGACGGAGGTGAATTTTTCCTCCTCGTGGTCCGAGCCAGGAGAAAGCGGCAGCCCGGGGCCGAGGGACTTTTTGGGGATGTGGACAGGTTTGGAGGCAGCAGGTGGGCCGGGTCGGTCTGGATCAGACCGTTCCGATTGAAGGTTGTTGCTGTTGTTATTCTGAGACGAGGATACGGAGGGGGCGGGTTTAAAGATCGATTGACGCTTGCTGATAGGTTTACCTCCGACGGGTCCTGCCAAGCTTGAATCCGGGCGTGATTCACTCGGTCCCGAGAGATTTTCATAGCGCGATACCAGGTTGTTAATCGCGGCGGCCGACTTGAGTGAGCGGGGTTTGGGCGCTCTGAGCGGTGGGCCCACCTGTCTTCGGACCGGCTTGTCGGATGTGCACGCCCCCGGTGGAGGGTCCGATGGGACGGCTTGCCAACTCGGCCCGCTAGACGAGAAAGGGTCGCGGGGCGTGGTCGGGTCCGATTCTGGCTGGGCCTCGACCGGCTTGGGAGCCGGTGCAAACTTGGCGATCGCCGCCCGTCTCTTCAGTTTGACCTCCTCGTCTTCCTCCGTCATCGCCTCCGAGGATGATATCCCAGTGGTTGAGGTCGTCGCCGGAGAAGGGTTGTTGAACATTCGGTCATGTCGATCATCTGCTACTGCGTGTGTCACAGGCTTCCCAACGGAGGACGACTGCCCGCCTGCCATCTGATCTACATGTCCTTTGGAAGTCTCCCAGGATTGAGTTGGGAAGCTCGCTGGTTTAAACGGTGGTTTTGGGGCTAACGAGACAGCCGATGGCCCTAAGCCTCGATAGGCTTTTTGGCCTTCAGCCTCTTCGGGCTCCTCATCTGATGAATCGCTGGAAGAAACTTCCTGGCCGGCAGAAGCGCTGAGACCTTGTGGAGGCTTGAAACGATTTTGATTCTCTGCCTTCGCGACGCTTGGATGGCTGTCAAAATGAGGGGTGGACAAACTTTGTTTTATCTCTTTTGGGAAGGTTGTAGGCTGAACAGATTGATGACCCTGTGGAGGCTTGAAACGACTTTGGATCTCCGGCTCTTCAACGTTGGGACGGCTGTCAAAATGACAGGTGGAAGAGCTTTTTTTTATCTCGTTTTGAAAGGTTGTAGGCTGAACAGACTGGTCGGTGGACTTGTGGTAGCCGTTCAAAACATTCAACGATGGAGCTAACGTAAGCTCAGTCATCCATCGACTCAGAAGGCTAGGTGACGTTTGAGTAGATCGACTGACCAATACTGGTTGATCTTTTTTGAGCCAATCTGACAAAGAGGGTGTCGATGTGTGGGCAGGACCGGTCTTCTGGGTGATGTTTAGTATTCGATGATTAATTGTTGTTGCTTGGGTGGGAGACGAGAAGGCCTGGGGCCCCGTTTTTTGCAAAAGGTTGGTTTTGGCTACCGACAAACTATTGCTGGGCTCGTGGTGGGGTTTACCAGCTACGATAGAAGAATCATCAGCTAATTTTCGAGCACCGAATGAAGGACCGGTCGAGGTAGATGTGACCATGCCAAGACCACTTCGCATCTGATTCAAAGTTTTGGGTGGACTCTTCTTCCTCGGGGGCACGAGGTCTTCGAATGCTGAGGACGGCGCTGTCGTCTTCAAATTTGACTGATTAGGAGGACTAGGGGCGTAAGATTTGAGCGGCAGGTGCGAATGAGAGGGGGCCCGGACAGCTCCAAAGGATTTGTTGACAGCGCTAGGTCCTGACGATGTTGGCTTGAATGAATTCGCCTTCGGAGACGGTGACAAGAAGGCATCTCCAAACCCAGCGGCCGCTTCGCGCGCAAACAAGTCCGATTCTTCAGGAGGAGAGTTTTTCTTGGGAGGAACGATCGGCGCGGATGGTGAAGCGGCGGATTGAAAGACCAACTCGCCATTCGGAACGGGTCCCTCGGTGCCAGGCTTGCTCTTGACCGTCGGTCTTCCTCTACGCATAGGCATGACAGATTCTGGCTTGGTCAGCGTGGCTGCCGATGGCGGGGCAGCTGTGAAAATCGAATCTAGGCCATCTTCTTTGGACTGGTTGACTGGTTTCAGAGGAGTCGGATTTGAAGTTGGGGGCACATTTGATGGAAGATTCGATGGAGTCTGCTTTCTGTTTGGCTTTTGAGATGCGAGTTCGTTGGTGTGAGCTGCTGGGTAAGGCAAGCTAGAGGATTATAATAACAATTGACACACACACGACGAAGAAAGGGAGTCACGCCACGCAATCTGCAAAGGTGTTCGTGCACTTGCCAAATGTCAGGTCGGGATTGGGCCAGCTCCTGTAACATGGTACCTGTTGTTAAAAATAACCTTGAGTGCCAATTTGACTTGAAAAAGGCTTTGGCAAGATGGTATGATGGATGACAAACCAATTAGATACTTGATTGAATTGCTGTAGGCCGGATATGTGGGGATTTGGTATTGCACGTTCATGATGGCCATGGGGCCGTGGGCTTCGAATGGAGTTGTGTAATAGCAAAGTTTATAAAGAAAGACGCCCAAGGCCCAAATGTCTGGAAGGGTGGGAAACCGGTCAGATAAATCTGTAGTTAGAGGTCAAACCAAATGTAAGTTACCGACCAGCTTTTTCGGTGACGCCCTTGCGACTCCATACATCGACCATCTCCGGAGCTCGGTACTGAAGGGTGGTGTGCTTATTGAGATCGGCTTCCAGCGCGAGGATCTCGGCGGAAGTCTGAGGAGGATGAGGTAAGGGACTGGTGGTGGATCCGAAATCGCACAGCTTGTAGAGGTTGGGTGAGGCGACGAGAATATTTTCAACCTAGTTTGAAGGGTCCAGATCAATTTTTTCTTTTCAGAGGATTGATTTGTGTTAAGCTGATATGAATCTGATAATGCACCTTAAGATCACGGTGGATCAGGATCGGATTTTGACTGTGCATGTGGGCAACAGCAGCGACTGTATCACTAAATATTTTGAGAATCTCAGATTCAGTGAGACGATTCTGCAGTCTTGAGTTGAGAAGATCGATGATTCCACCACCTGTTTCAAAGACAAGAGATGATGTTAGTGGAGGAAAGAGCAATGAAGGGTTGAATTAGGCAGACGAATACATGCCTGGACACCATTCCATCAAGATGAAGATTTCATAACCTTTGCTTGCAGGGATAGATGAGGCGGAAGCTTCGATGAAATGGACGATGTGTTTATGAGGCCTAAGTTGTTTCATCACGTCCACCTCCTTGCGTACTTCGACTAGACCAGCCTTGTCGGGTACGGCCATCCTCTTGAGTACGAAACGATTCTGAGAAGTTGGAAATCCTTCGACGCTCGATGGGGAGACCAGACTGGCGACATAGACGTGAGCGAAACCACCTAAGAATAAAAGAAAAAAGTGGTCAGTGTGGTTACACCGCAAGAAAGAAAAGTAGAGTGGACAGACCTTCACTGAGGAACTTGTCGACCTGAACGACATACTGTCCCACTTGAACTTTTGTGCCGGGCTGAAGTTTTCCGGAAGAAGCTGAGGACTGGGGAGGTTGCTGATAGTTTGCCATGATAATGAACGAGACGGTCAAGAAGGAAATGGAGGAAGATGGTTAACAGACAGGCGGGGAGTGGGCCTGGGCGGCCCGTGTGCACTTCGAGCTGCAGCTGGCGGCGACGGGGCCGACCCGCTGGTCACTCCGGGCCTGGTGGATTTGGGCTGCCAAATAATTGTAAGCACTCCCCTGCTGTGATGCTGTGCTTGAGGGACAAGTTAACTCTTGCTCTCTTTCTTGAAAAAACGATATACACCAGTGTATAAAATAATTTTTAGAGCGTGCTTGCGGATTCCACACATCAACCGCAATCACAAACCATTCAAACTCTTCTGCTTCCACAGGAGCTTTGTCAGATGAAGGGTGAATTATGGTATTCAAAATTCAAACATAAAATCATAAGTCCATTTCCATAAAATTTTCTTGCAGGGAGCTGTCACATTTCATAAAACTTTATTGAAAATCCCCTGCGAAAAAATCAAACTATGATGTTATGTAAATTTTTATGTCCAAATTTTGAATACCATAAATGGGAAAACAGACTTGATGATCAAATATAATTCTGAAAGGCCTCTCATAAATTTTTGCTTGTCCATCAAGAAGAAAAAGGGTGTTCTGCTAACTGCAATCTCATTGAAAATTCAAATCCTTTTGAATTTTTATAACTCAATTCCTGGTGCAAGGCCTTCAATGTTTGTTGAGAGGGCAGAGGCTGATGAAGTGCTGGATTTTTATTCCCTTTTTTTTGCAATGGGGAAGAGATTTTTTTTTTCTTTTTTTAAAAAAAGATGAGCCACTTAAGCTGCATTTGTCAGTTTCATATCACAGGATGTAATATCTTGAATTTTGCAACATTTTACTTGTGGATGTTTGGAAAACCTGATGATGTGTCATCATGTCCAGCCAAATTCCCTCCCATTTCACATGCTATTATGATGAGTTTCAATATCTTGTGCAAATTACATACCTTATTACACCCATCATGTGATGCTTATAATTAGAAGTGCAGCCTTGATACATCACTGCTGGTACACATACTGTGTTTGCAAAAAATCTTGGACATTTTTTTTTGTTCCTTGTACTTGAAACATTATAAGTGTATAATTCTTTTGTTTTGTCCCCAAATCTAAGACATTAAACACATGTTATCAGCACCAAATACATATGGTATCAACACAGTGCGTCAATCCCACATCCAAGATGTGGATCAACCTTATGCATTTATTATGATATCTAACAGAACCCAAGGCCTGGTTCTTCCTTCACTCTCCCCTGAATGATAAAGTATGGATTAAGCACTGGCTCACTGGAGATCAAATGGGTTTTCAAAATTCCTTGGGTTGTTGGATTTCAATCCAAGTTGCCCTACATTCTGACCAATGAGTAAGATTACCAACATTGTATCACTCTCTCCGCTTTGGGAAACCACAAAACTGGTTTAACCTGCCTAATTACCAACCCAAATAAGCAAGAGAAACAAGCTCAACAAGCTGGTCTTCTTTCATGTGAAAGTGGCAACAGCTGCAAAGTTCCTGAAGCCCAATGTCAACTTGGATAATCCTGATGTTGCCTACAACAATGTAGACCATGATGCTCTCAATTTTTACATGAGGCAAATATACAAGCAACACCAATGCAACAATGCAGATGACCTCCACTTACCAGTCTATCTCCACCCCACAAATTCCAAGCAGGACATCCTACTGACAAACAAACCATGTAAGATATGGGCAAGAGATATGTTCAGCCTCAGTTTCTGCTTCTTGTTCTCAAACAGAAATCCCCTTGTTATCTTTTCATGCTATTGTTTGTGTATTTTGAATTCATCCAACTAACAGTCATGTTATGCTGCTTTCTGGTTTTGGGAAGGCAGGGAGTCTCATTTGTTTTTTGTCCAAATGAACTCAAATACCTGACTCAATCTACCAACAAAAAGAGAAAATTTAGCAGCCATTATTGATTTACTTGAGCTTTGGCCACCTGCTGCAACAACATCCATGGCAATTTTGGAGGATCTGGCCAGTTTGAATCAATGGACTGTCTTCCAGTGGCTCAGATGGAATTTTTGACAAGGAAAAGTACAAAATCCAAGAATATGTGAATTAAATTCAATTGAAAAACCCAATGGCAGTTGTAGAGATCCTGGAAAAAAATGAAATTCTCTCTCACAGGATCTTCAAGTCTTTCAAACTTTATAGACTGGTTCTCCTCTCTCTTGGCTTAACTTTTGGGGTGTTTACTCAGCTGTATGATAATGTTAGTAAGTACAAAAATACATTGGATAAGGGGAAAAGGTGTGTTTGCCAGTATACTAGAAGCTTTAATTGATATTTCTTCAAGTCAAGTAGTTTATTTTGTTGCGTGTTGACTAGTTTTTCTTTAAAAAAATGATTGTAACAGTTTATTTCCGTCCTCAAATGAAAATATTTCACATGTTCAAGTTTCTTTTCCTCCTCCAATGAAGATATTTTGCATGTGAAATTATGAGAGAGAGAGAGTCAGGGAGAAAGGTGTTGGTAGACAAACTTTTCTGCCTATGAAGATGACCCCATGCACAACTGTCATATAAAAGTGAGTTTCTTTGCCTCCTCAAACACTTGAAATATATTTCAATTATGCACACAAGATAGAAAGATAGTCAGAACTTCCTCAGGCAGGCATGAAGGAGTAGACAAACTTACTTGCACACATGAGAGAGTCAGGGCACAGGAGAGATTCAGGCAGGGATAAGTAGGTAGACATTATCATTTTCACACACAACTGTGAGAGTCAGGCAGGGAATAGTGGGTAGACAAGATGATTTGCGGTCAAAACTGAGAGAGGTGGCCTTTATGATGGCACAGACAACTGTTTCAGCCTTGGACAAAGTATATACCACTTATATACTTCAAAAAAGGTTTCATTATAAACTTCATGTATCTTAATCTCCTCTGAAATTAAACTACTATCATTTTTGCCCCCTTTTTCCTACTCTTATCTTCATTCTTCCACTTCAAACATTTTAAAATTCCTCAAAGGTAGAATGAAAAAATTGGGGGGGGGGGAGATTTTACTTTTTCCAAATTTAAAGAAAATGACAAACTGAGCATCTTCAGCCAAAAGAAAGTGTGGGAATAGCATTCAAAATGAGCAAAAATAATTG
>SMGU01001762.1:0-18481 GCA_004348175.1 Puccinia novopanici
GCATTTGACCCTAAGATCATGTCCTGTACCCTCAAACACAAGGAAAACCTCAAGAAAATCAACCAAGCCCTGATTGAAGTCTACAGTAGCTCCAGTGAATACAAGGAAAGTGCCAAACAATAAGAAGAAGAGGAAGAAGAAGAGGAACAAGAGGAAGAAGAAGAGGAAGAAGAGGAAGAATACACCAAGGAATAAAATGAAGAAGCTTCTCAAGTCACCAACCAGGATCAAGAGGGCCAGTACTTTTTCTCAATCCCTGGACCCCCAGCTCCCATTTACCACTCCAAAGAAGACCTCCTCAACTCACTCAAATCATTTGCCATTGAACATGGGGATGTGATTGTTGTAAGGAGATCAGAGAAAGACAAGAAAAATATTTTCAAATTTGACTGGTCAGTTATTGCCTTTTCATTTTTTTTCTCAATTTAATTGACCTGGACTAAAATTTGTTTCCTTCCCAATTTCTTTTGTCTGAAAAATTTCAGGTAAGTATTTCCTTTTTTTTAAAAGAATCCTCCTTTGCCTTATTTTCTAAATTTTCTTTTTGTATTTCCTCATAAATAACTGTTTCTTTCTTTTTTATTCTTTTTAATTTTAGGGGTGGCTCCACTGAGCAGAAAAAGCGCAAATGGGACCCTTGTGATAACCCAAAATTCATCAGGCTCATTGGTTGTCCATTTTCAGCTTCTGCATACTACAGCAAGAAGACAAACCAATGGTTTTTCTCCTGTAGCATCTCCCACCACGACCATCCTCCCACTCACAGCATCAATTATCCGCTTGGACCAATGGGTCCAATGAGTCCTGGGACTGACCTGTACAAGAGTTTCTTGGACATGGTTGCCCAACAAGATACCAAACAGACTTGTCCAAGCAGTAACCCGGAGGTTTCATCTACTTGGACAGGCCATTCTGACCTCTTGTTGGATGGCCATTTTTGAGGACTGCTCAGACAGGCCAGTCTGACAACTCATCAGAACTGTTAGTCCAAGCAGATGGCTAATGCAGTGACTGATTGTTGAGCTCATTTTATGAAACACAAACTCACTAATTACCGGTTCCAGAAAGTGAAAACACTTTCCCTCTCTGGCCTCAAACCCTTGGATATTGTTCAAGTCATGAAAAATGATCAGCCAGAAGATTCCCCTGTGCTAGCTACCAAGAGCACAATTTATGTTGCCAGACAAAGGATCAACCAAGAATACCGCCAAGGCCTCAGTTCAATAGTCCACCTGAAAAATCAGCTAGTTTTCTCTGAATACACAACTCAAACAATGATGGATGAAGAAGGAACTCTCAAGGAACTTTTCTTTTCTCAATCCCTCTCCCTCAAAATGCTTTCTTGCTACCACACCACCCTCTTTCTCGATTGCACCTACAAGACAAACAAATACAACATTCCACTTCTCCACATTGCTGGCGTCAGTGGAAATAACAACGCTTTCAGCACTGCCTTCTGCTTCCTTGCTTCTGAAACACACACCTACTATGAATGGGCTCTTGAAAATCTCAAACACATCCTCAGTTCCAACCACATACCCCCTCCTGAATTCATGATCACCAACCGCAATCTAACCCTCATGAATACCATTTTCAGAATATTCCCCAACACCATAAACATGCTCTGCACCTGGCAAATCAAGAAGAACTTGGTTGCTAATACCTCAAAAATTTTCAAGGATCCAAGTATGGAAGAAAGAATCCTCAAAAGCTGGTCAAAGTTGTCAAGGATCCAAGTATGGAAGAAAGAATCCTCAAAAGCTGGTCATGTCTCATCAGACGCTGTGGTGTTCCATTTGCGTTACAATGCCAAAAGCACATGGCAGAGGTATTGTGAGCATATGAGTGTATGCACATGACAGTCTTCACAAGAGGAGGAAGTGTTATCATGGCTGGGCTAGGATATATACAATATGGATGGACAATAATTACATGGATAGGGAAGTATGGCTTGACCAGGAATGGAACCCAGGACATGTCAAGGCTGGGTGAATTTATGTCTCAACCAGGAATTGAACAGAGGATGTACCAAGACTGGGAAACTTTGTGTCTCTACCAGGGATGGAACATAGATTAGGTTCAGTTATTAGGGTAAGGAGTTTTGTAAGGGTGGAATAATGTGTTGTAAGGGTTAGGGATTTAGTATTGGGAAGAGTGGCAGAAGGAAATAATTGGGAAAAGAGGTAAAGGTGGGAAGTGGGAAGAGAGGCAGAGAGCCTTAATATTGGATGAGGAAGACTGTATTGGAATGTTTTGGCAGCAAGGAGATGTTTGAGATATGAAACATGATACAAGTGTGAATACAGGTGCCCCGGCTTGAGACACGCCTCAGGACCACATGTACTGTGCTGTATGTGGCTTTGGAATGTTCTGGCACATACTGATACACCCAAATATGACATCATGCCATGCAGAATATGACCTCATGCTGTGCTGAAACAAGTCTCAGGTTGTACCTGACCAGAAAAAATCCCTCAAGGAGTTTCCCTGCAGCAAAAATCCCTCACTCTTCAATATAAAAGAAGGGCCTCTCCCCCCTCAATCCAACGTTTCCTCACTGACCTTTCAGATACAGAGTTTTTCCTGATCTACCAGTTAGTAGCTTTAGTGGTTTGTTAGTTAGAAGTAGTAGTGTTTGTTAGTGTTATAGTGTTTAGTCTAAGTGAAGTGTTAGTTAGTAGTAGTAGTAGTGTTAGTGTAAGTCTTAGAGATAGTAGTAGTAGTAGAGAAACATCACCAACCATCATCAACATAATAGATAGTAGTAGTAGTGTTAGACTTTATATATATATTAAACCCTACTGGTTATTATCCATCATCATTAGTTTGTGTTAGATCTGTTAGAGTGTTGAATAAGGTGATCTAGGTCTGATAGAGGCTACTATACATAGTAAATCTTTCTTGTAATCAGCCATCTTGATTGGAATATTGATTCAAGATTCCTTATATTTGTGTAGTACTATTATAGAGGGTCAGGTCTTTCAAACCACCCATCAGTTGTAATAGCTTTTACTTAGTTGTGCAATTGATTTCCCCCTCAGAGGATCTTTACCAAATATTATTATTTGTCCCACAGGAGTCCCACAACTCCCAACAATCTCACAATACAACCCTTACTGGAATAAAATGAGGTTTACGTTGTAAGACTCAAAAGGTGTTGTGAAACCCTTTTGCTGAATTGAGAAGGGGATGGATGAGTTGCAAGCTCTGCCCTTCTATGCTATCAGAAAACAAGACCACCAAGATCGCTTGGCAGTTTATTTATTGTGATAGGGATGGTCTAGTTTGAGATGGCTGTGGACCAAGTGAGATCTTATATATGACAGTGAGTGAAGGTGTATGATGATGATGAGTGATTATGGATGATGATGAGTGGTGGTGAGTTTTGGTGAAGAGTGTTAAGCAAAGAGGAGTGTTGAGGAGTGTTAAGTGATGAGGAGTGATGAGGAGTGATGAGGAATTAGATGTGTGATGAGTTATGAGTTATGAGGTGTGGGAGCAAGTTCTTCAACCAGGGATGGAACACAGGTCCTAGTGATGGGGTAATATAGAGTGAGAGAAGGGGATTAGAGTTTATAAAAGGGGGAATAGCCTAGCTGGTAAGGGCTCAGGCTCTGAGAACAAATTTGGGTGAAGGTAGTGGGTTCAAGCCCCAGTGAGGGAAAATGTTGAATATAAGGGGTTTATTGAATATAAGGATTTGATAGTATATATAAGGGTAACTAATATTGTAAAACTATAATATAGAAGGGGCTAATACTATAGAGTGACCAGAAGTGTAGTATTTATAGGGGATAAAGACTAGTAAGGGTATGTGTAATAGGCTGATACCAAGATCTGGTGAGGAAGGGGAAGAATGACAAAAGAGTTACAGGCTTATATAGACAACAATGAGGGATTTTGGCTGACCTGGTTGCACAGCATTGAATGAATTTAGCCAGAATGAGGGATTTGTGCTGGCCTGGAAAAGCCATGGAACACACTAGTACAACCAAAACTGAACTAAATGCACAGCCATCAGGTCATGTGTCTACACAGCCTGTCAAAAAGTGGTCTCAGATAAGGAAAATACACTAAAACAGCTCCAATCAGGGATCAGGTGATTGATACACAGCCACAAACAACAAAGATGCGGAAAATCAACTAAATTAGAATTCATGAACCTGAATGCATGTGTTCATGACCATGTGATTGAGCATATGGGTTGTTGATGTATGTAGTTGGATTGTTGTATGTGTTATGTTATATGTAGTATGTTGTTGTGTTGGTTGTGTAATGTCCTGGGTTTTGTAAAAGAGTGTGATATGTAAATGATAGTGGTGGTTGGTGATATGTACTGATGGTGGCCAAGGAGGGTGTGTAACTTCTGATCCAAGGGGTTTGAAAGGTTGCCGCCCAAGGTGGCCATAGGAGCCTTAGAGTCCGTTTCTCCAATCAGATATGCTGATTTCTTGCCTGTAGTATGAGAAAAGAGAGAAAAAGAGAGAAAAAGAGAGAAAGAAAATAGAAAAAGAATAAAAGCAATACTTTTTTTTTAATTTTCAACATTTTAGAGTACCACAACGTATCCCCCCATAATTATTTCTTATCTCAAAAAGACCTGGATTCCCCATGCTCCCTCTTTTGTTGATGCTTGGTCCAAGAAGATTCCCCACTTTGACCACCACACATCTTCTAGAATTGAATCCTCTCACACATACATCAAACAACACCTGCTCTTATCAAATGCAAGTTTCCTTGAAGTCATCAAGTTCATCACCCTTTCCCTCAAGTCTCAGCATCACAAAATAACTTCAAGGTTCCACCAAAAGAAGATTACCACCCTCAGAGACATTGGAAAGATTTTCTCCCCCTGTCTTGGTAAAATCACCCACATTTCTCTCCGCTGTAAGACTCAAAAAATTGGCTGTTACACCCTTTTTGCTGAATCTAAAAAAGGACAAATTGAGGAAGCCTCTGCCTTTCCAAAATATCAGATACAACACTCCAAAGCTAGGCTTGAAAGTAAAGTAAGTGATAGTTTGTGTCTTTTAGACAACACACTATCACTATTGGTGAAGGGCTTTTATGATTCAACTCAGTATGACACTCAAATCTGGGAGTAATGACTCTTCCAGTGTTCGTAAATATGTGTAATAAATGTAATAATAAATCCCTGTCATAAGTTGCTGCAATAATAATAAATAATAACTAATATATAAAATGTGCTGGTGTTCCCCCTACAACTGATGTGAGGAAGGAATGATTGATCTGATGGTATGATGAGATGAGATGAGATAGTGAGATGGGAGAAAACCACTAATAGGAGAGCCATGAAGGAATCTTGGAGTTTTGATTGTTTCCCTCCAGGATTGAAATTCATGTTTTGTACACGCAATGCTGATTTTGCATAAGCCCAAGGTGCAGATGAAAAATCAAAGATGAAGACCGCTTGTGAGTTTGGATGAAGGAGGTTGAATATAGGTATTGCCTTGTGAAAAACCTGATGGCATAGCTGTTCCATATCCCACCAGTTATCAAAATTAGAGCCGGGGTAGATAAAAGTAGCTGCATCAGCAGATCAAGGTATCATAGTATTGGCATTGTGTGCATTCTGAAGCTGCTAATTGGAAAGATTTCATCGTCCAATGGTCTCCAATATGAAGTCAGAGATGTGAATCAGTCGGCCACTGTTTTTGGACCGGATTTTGCTAGATCCGGGAAGGAGCCAAGTTGACTTTGGTCACTCCTTAGCATGAATGGTGGATTCATCATGGTAGATGAAGACCGTCTCCTTCAATCCATCCAAATTTTCAGGCTCCACAAGCGAAGAGTGTTCAAAGGTTTGGGTGTCATACATGCACAATCGCTTCCTTAACATAGCATAGTTTTCTATGTATTTTTTTTTCTAGCTTCAACAACATCAGGTCCTTCGTGGCCATATTCAAAGTAGAGACCTTTGTTGTATTCTTGAGGTCAAAATCCCAGCTTGTACATCCATCAAGTGGCAGCTTTGAGGCTGATGATTGAATCAATTCCAAATTGGGGGGGCAGATTGTTGATAACATGCACTGCAGGAAAAACATGCTCAACTGCCTGCAGTTGACATGCTGAAACTCCAATGAAGCTTGTGGTGTTACTCAAACCTTTCTCCCATATTAATTCAACCAAGCTTGGATGCACAGTCACTGTGCACACTGCACAGTGACTGTACCAAAAAATCTACATATGCAAATATGTGGAGTTTGGATGGCAGCTTGACTGGAGCATGCTGAATGTCAACTGCAGGCAGTTTATCAAGTTTTTTTTTGCAGTGATGGGATCGGAAAGTAAGTGGTGTGACCTAATAAAAAATGTGTAAGTGATATGTATTAATATCGGAGAAGAAAGTTGAAAAGAAATAGGCACATACAGCCCCAGCAACCTGTGATGCAGACCATTTAAAAAGAGCTTCTTGGAGCTCAGGACAATTGAGCAAGGAATGATGTTTTTTTTTTTATTTCCACATTTTTCTAGAGGGATTTTGGCATATGTAATGACATGTTGTGCTTGCTTGCAGATAAGCTTTGCGAGATAGATCCCAGGTCTAGATTGCTGAGGAGTGTTTTTTAAGGTGTTTTGATGCAGGGAAGCCTGAGCAGTAGCAAGAGACGCGGCCGAAGTTGGAAGTGGTGCCCCCTGGACTGTGTGCTGGTATTAGAGGGTGTTGAACTCATGCAGATTGTCAATTGTTTGTTGAGGTATTTTAATCATCTTATCTTTCTTGGCCTTCTCTTTGAGAACAGCTTTAGCAGAAACAAGAGCTGAATTCAGCTTGTCCCACTGAGCTTTTGCTTTCTCCGCTTTCTGTTTGGCTTTATTGGCATCACTTTGAAAAGTAGTACAAGTAGGTGCTGCAAGATATCGGACTTGCTCATTGTTAAGGCGCTCTTCCACATCTGTATTGTTTAAGATTGGTGGATTGGTATTGTCTAGTTGGGGATCAATAGTTGAATCACTGATTTCTTGAGTGGCTGGTTTCTGAGAAAGGAGGTTTTTCATGATGTTGTTGTTGTTCCCCAAGGCAGCTATTTGTTTCTTCTTTCGATCATGTTTTGTTTTTCTAGGAAGATCTTGAGGAATTAGCTTTTTAGAAGAAGGATTCGAGCTTGCCACTGGCCGTTCATCAAATGAGTTGCCAGATTTTAAAACACGTCTTTGAGGCTGGGTTTCAAGAGCAGCAATTGGTCCATAGAAAATTTTCCACATCTTTTGCAAAGGGTTGTCCTCAACTTTGGCTGCCTCTTTGTCGGATGTTTCTTCATCAAGTTTAGCCTCCATATACTTCACAAGCTTGCTTTCTTCTCTTCTTTCCTCCATTTCCTTGTTGTATAGATCAAAAGTATTATCCATGTTGTCACAGGCTGGTGTTTGAATTTTGCATGCAATTTCTTCATCTTTGTGAATCCAATCAAGACATTTATTGATTTCATTGTCCTCACTGTCATAAATAACCATGATGGCCTTTGGTGTTTGGAGGTGGGGTGGTTTAGATTTATTTTTGGGTGTTTTTGGATGAGCAATTTTCTTGTCGTTGATTTCTCTGCGCCTCCAGCGTCGCTGTCCCTTGGATGCCTTGCTGACTGCCATGATTAAGATACTTTCTCAGAGAATAAAAGACCATCCATAATTGGTGTGGATAATTAGTATTCTAGCTAGGTGAACTGACCAAAAAAATTGGTTGCCTTGATGTGGTTGTATGTAGAAGTCAATAAGCCAAGTTGAAACCTCAGATAAAAAAAAGCAATTGGATGATTGAAAAATACAGTATCTTCACCGCGGAAAGTGGAAAAAAAATCCCACACAATGGGCCGGACAAATTTTCACAAAACTCTGACCTTGGGTAATCCGGACAGTCAAAAAAGCAGTGTCGTTCTATGACATCCGCAACTGTACACAAAAAAAAACTTTAAAAACTCGATTTAATGCTTAAATTAGCCCTTCAAAGCCCTCCCAGGCGCGCCCCCCACTGCGCCTGCCAAAGGCGCGCCTTGCTTGGAGTTAGTTGAGGTGCCCGTTGGCGCACCCTTTTTCAAGGGTGGCGCCGTCAACCCTAGTGTTGTAACCCAGTAGCTGGGTTACCAGAGGCTCTCACCTAGACCCCTTCTAGTGCATGTATATAAGCTGTAGTCGATCTTCCATACATGTAATGCCATAGTCTCAGTGTCTTCTCTTCCTGTTCCACATCAGGTTATGAGCGCCTTATAAAGATTCTCGCACCTTATCCTTTTTGATCTACTCATCTCATCACCAGGTAGCCCAGAGTAGGGCATAATCGTCCTGAATTCATACCATCTTTCTTCTTCCGTTTCCGCGGGTAGCCCAGCGTAGGGCGTAATCGACCCGAGTTTCTTGATCGACTTTCAAACTTTTTCATATCATATCTCCTAGTTTTTTTTTTTCCTCTTTTTCCCCAGACTCCAACTTAAACTATATATCGGCATCATCATACTCTCAACACTCTTGTCTCGTGGCCGACCAACCTCAACTGTCGATCCTGCTGTTACTGCTGATTAAGCTGCCAAAGAGTAGCTCTCCAAGGTATATCCTGTCCTGGGACGCCAGGCTCAGGGGCTGAACAGGCGTACACAGGTGACCAGTTCCGAACCACGGTTCCGAACCAACACCTCAACACTCACTCTCCTGCCCCACCCTCCAACCACTGACCAAATCTTCCTCGACACCACCCACCGCCATCCTCATTATACCATTTTCCTGACCTCATTTTTCCTATCCAAAACAATAAAAAAAAATATAAAACTTTACTCATCCTATCTGTTTCTTCCCGTTTCCTTCTTTCTGTTTTTCCCCGTCTATTTTCTTTCCCTTTCTTCCTCATCCTCCCTCTCAATGACCACTGACCCTTGTGCATCCCTAGCTGCTGCCACCGCAGGCGCGAATCCCGCAGGCGTGAATCCTCCCTCTCTGGCAAGCACCTGCCCCCGCCGTTCTACCAGCGCGCAGCAACCACGAGGAGCCAGAGCGACGCCTCCCCACATCCCAACCAACGCCGGACCCAACAATACCGCCGCCGGCAATCAACCGCCCATCGTGAACAACATGACTGAGTCCAGACGACTGGAGGCCAAACTCGACAGAGCCGCCGCAGCAATCATCGGTTCAATCACCAACACCATCAAAGATGAAGACAAACTAGCTGCCGATGGGTCAAACTACGCCGTCTGGGTCGATTTTGTCGATGAGAAGATGCGCGACGCTGTAAACAAACCCCTGTTCTACCATCGTGCTAACCACAACTCCACCCACGAGCGCATAGGTAGATCCATCCTCCTCGCCTCAGTCCATCGATCTCTGCGTCGAGGTTTCTCCCGTTTCGATACCTCACACGCTATGTGGGAGGAAGCCAGATGCAGGTTCAACTCAATCAGCAGGGCCGCCCAGATGAACGCTTTCCGACGACTGATTTCTTTCGATATCGCCAATCACCAGACAACTGCCGATATTTCAGCTCATATCGATGACATCCTTGATGAGCTCGAGACCATTCGCATCCATTTCAGCCGCGACGACCTAGCTGGCATGGTTCTCCAAAATGGCCTGGCATCTGACCCCCAATTGTCCCAAGAATTCGATCGACGGGTTGAGATGGCGTACCAAAACTCAGCCGACGCCGCCGTCATGGACTTTGACACCATGATCCGTCTCATAGACGTGATCCGCCGGCAACAAAACCTCTCTCAACCACCGCGCTCCACCATAGAATCCACTGAAACCCCCCTTGCCCTCCGCACTGAAGTTCCAGCCACGCTACCGACCCCACCTGTTGACAGCGCGCCATCTCAGAACCATGAGGACAACACTCCTGATGCGTACGACTTTATGGCCATGCAAGCTGGCCTTTGCTGGCAATGCAGGTCACCAGACCATCTCCTCCGAGACTGCCCGATGCGCCAGAGACCAAATATGGGTCGCAACATGTTCCGCCCCAATCCCCCTTCCTACCGTGCTCCTCCCATGCCCCCTGGTGGTTTTCAACCTTTCTACCCAATCGTTACACCTCCGGGATTCTCCACTACATACCCCCAACCTTTCCAACAACGCCAACCAGCCAATCCCGGTCTCAGTCAGCCGCCGCCGCCTGCCCAACCCGCTGACCGCTACCGACCACAATATCGGCTCCAACGTGTCTGGTCAACGCCCACCATCGTCGGTGAATCAGGCCACAGCATCCGACCCACCACAACTCTACAAAGAGGACCACCAAGCTCGAATGGTAGAGCTGGGGGATGTGGCTGAAGACTTGGCCAACATTAGTTTTGACCATGTGGTGGCAAATGATGCGGACAATGTGCCCATCATCGATTCTGGTGCGTCTCATCACTTATGTGGTGAATTTCGTCTCCTTTCTAATTTCTGTCTTTTCTCTTCCCCCGTTCCCCTTAAAGTGGCGACATCCGATGCCAATGCGCATATTACCGGTCAAGGTGACCTTACCTTTAGAGGGGTTGATAATCAGAGAGTTACCTTGCATGGTGTTCTTTACTGTGAGCTGGCCAGATCCACCCTGATCTCCCTTGCAGCGCTGCGAAAGGCTAATGCTTATTTTGCATACAATACGACCCAGGATTGTTTTAACATATATTCAAAAAATAATGTCCTCGTTTTCCGATGTCCTTTTGTCCCGAATCAAAATAAATGGATTTTTCCCAGACCAGTTTCACCACCATTGTCTTCCGATTGTGTTCATCATGCCTCTCACTATTCTTGCAGTACTATGCCACCCCTTGATGAACCTGACTTCTGTCCAGTGACTACTGACCTACGGGCAAAGCACTGAAAAATGAGACTTTCACCACTCCACTCCACCTTGATCAGCCATTGAACAATCTGACCACTTTAAGCCTCTCCAAAGATGAACAGGTGCTTTCACTGGAATCGACTTTTCGGGCATGTCAGTCTACGTCGCATCCGACAAATTATCCAAGGAAAACTTTGCCTCAATCTTCCAACCGCCCTGCCAAAGGGGGAGATTAAATGCGACATTTGTGCCCGCAGTAAGAGTCTACAGAAACCTGTCCTCTCCAAATCTAACCGACAGGAAGGCAAACTTGATGTAATCACAGCTGATATTATAGGCCCTTTCGAAGTGGAAACATTTAACAAAGGACGTTTTCTCCTTACTATTCGGGATTTAGCCACAGGTTTTAGCGAGGCCAAAGTGATGGCGTCAAAGGATCAAGCAGCACAACTGCTGATTGACACAATTCTCCGGTGGGAGAGACAGACTGTCAGACTGGTCAAAGCTGTACGCACTGATAACGGTGGAGAGTTTTCCAGCTCCCGTCTCTCTTCCTTTTTTTTAGGGAAAGGAATCAAAGCAGAGAGAGCTCTCCCGTACCACCATCATCAGAACGGCGTCATCGAGCATTTCAACAGGACGCTGCAGGACATGGGTCGAACGCTGCTCGTCAACAGCCAACTCGGCAAACGACTATGGGGTTTCTCTTTCATTTGGGCTTGTGATGTGCTGAATCTGATCCCTAACAAACGCAGCGGGTCCATTACCCCTTATGAAGCTTTCCATGGTTTTAAACCGTCTTTTGATAGGTCGAAATTGTTTGGGCAACGTGCTTTCGTGCATGTGACGGGGGAGTGTCGCCGGAAACTGGATGAACGGGCTAAAGAGGGACGAGTTGTTGCCCACTGTGATGACAGCAAAGGCTGGATATTCCTAATGAAAGACACTAATCAGCTGATAGCTTCTGGGATCGTGCACTGGCCGGATCAGATGAACGGTTTTTCTACTAATGCTCCTGTTGCCCGAAAACAGCAAATCCCCATTTTCCCCTCTCCAGCCCAACCCGCAGAACCACACCAGTCGACATCAACTCCGACACAGAAATCAGACATCAACTTCATCATAAACCAAATGGAACTGGGCAACTTCTCTGATGAGGTTACTTTCACCAAGCAAGAACTCACGGTTGACCGTGTTTTGCTAGAATGCACCTTTTATGCCTCCTCTGTCCCAAAAAGTTTTAAACAGGCACAACGATCGAAGCAGTGGCTCCAATGGAAACAAGCCATTGACGAAGAACTCGGAAATCTCAATGTGATGCGCGTTTGGTCCGTGAAGGTCGTTCCTGCCGGCAGAAAACCCTTAAAGGGTCGCTGGGTATTCGCTGAAAAATACAATGATTTGGGTGAAGTTGTGCGCTACAAAGCACGATATGTAGCCAAGGGCTTTACGCAAGTCCTGGGAGTAGACTACGACGCCACTTTTGCACCCACTGCAACTTTTGTCTCTCTCCGTTTATTACTGACCATAGCGGGCAAGTTCAACTGGCCTGTATTCTCTTTTGACTTTGTAGCCGCCTATTTGAATGCACCCATTGACGAAGAGGTTTGGGTCGAAGCTCCAGAGGGCTTAGACGTTAAGCCTGGCGAAGCAATGCTTTTACATAAAGCACTCTATGGCACAAAGCAGGCAGCGCGATGCTGGTGGCTACACCTGAAAGGTGTACTGAAAGATTTAGGTTTTGAATCAAGTCAATATGACAAAAGCCTGTACACAATCAAGCATCAGTCACATAGCAGAGTGATATGGATTCACATGGACAATGGAGTGGTAACTAGCTCCTCTGACACACTCCTCTGCAACTTGGAACACCAACTCAAATGACTTTTAAAAATCAAATGGTCGACTGGGCTGGAATCCATGGTAGGGTTAGAAATCCGGCGCCATCCCGCAGGCTTCAGTCTCCGTCAACCCAAACTCATCAACCAACTCCTAGATCTCCATTGGGATGGTTCCCTTACCCACAAAACTCCGTTACCCACCAACCTTGAGCTGACTACTGACCCAGAAGGAGATACTTCCCAATCATCCGCGTATTTGTCAGTTGTAGGGATGTTGAGCTACCTAGCTGTTGGCAGCCGACCAGACATTGCTTTCGCAGTAAATCTGCTAGCACGATTTTCCGCCAACCCCGGAACCAACCACTGGAAAGGGGTCCGACATCTCGTTGGTTACGTGGCAGACTCAAGGGATCTTTTCCTGAATCTTTTCCCCCAACCAATGGAAAAACCACTGAAATGCTTCTGCGATGCCTCCTGGGGTGGTGAGTTTGCAAAGTCTACGTATGGTATTCTGATCACGTTTTTTGGGTGTCCTGTCCTTTGGACTTCGCGTCGTTTTGCCACGGTCGCAGCCTCTACCTGCCAGGCCGAATACATGGCGTTGGGAATGGGCACCAGGCAAGTACTATGGGTACGGCATCTACTCACAGACATTCTAAAGACAGACTTCACTGGAACAGTCCTCTGTGACAATCAAGCAGCAATCAGAGTAAGTACTGATGACTCAGCCAATAAAAGGGTCCGTCACGTTGAACGTGAATACTATCTAACTAACCAAGCCTTACATGAGAAAAAGACAGAGCTGATCTGGGTCCCCACGAAACAACAACTAGCAGATGTTCTTACTAAATCCCTAACAAGAGATCCTTTTGAATCTTTTCGTGAGAAAATCATGTCCGGTGGCTAGGTGAGGGGGGAGTGTTGTAACCCAGTAACTGGGTTACCTTAGAGGCTCACCTAAGCCCTCGTCTGTGCATGTATTTAAGCTGTTGTCCCATCTTCCATACATGCAATTTCATACTTGTCTGTTTCTTCTCTGTTGCTCCCCATCAGGTTATGAGCGCCATTAAAAGATAATCTCGCCATTTTTCTCAAAAACATCAATCGTGGTAGCCCAGAGTAGGGCGTAATCGTCCTGAATTCATACCATTTTTCTTCTTCCGTCTCCTAGGACGTAATCGGCCCGCCTTATCAATCTTATCGATATCCCCTCATCTGCATCAATACAACCTTCAACCTCTCAACTGTTCCCCATTTGTTCACTTCAAGGTTTCGTCAATCACCTCCCGGAAGACTGTGTTGTTTCTTGCTGTTACTGCTGATTAAGCTACCGAGGAGTAGCTACCCGAGGTATATTCTGAGCTGGGACGCCAGCTCGGACCCCTCTTTAGCTAAGTTTAGCGAGAATTTAAAGACAAGGGTCACCCTTGAGCCCTCTTTAGGGCTCGGTAAGGAACCGATTGTTTGGCAAATCGGTCCGGCTTGCTAGATTTAAGAATCTCTAGCGAGCCTCTTCAAATCCCGCTTAAGAGACAGTCACTAACTTTGTTGAGAGGATTCACCGCCCTTGACACACTTTAACTCTCTTTTAAAGTGTGTCGATCATTCAACCCGGCAGTATACACATCAAACTCAGAAAAAGCCATGGCCGACCCCACCAGTCAGACCAACGACGCCAATCCCACCACTCAAGCAACCGATACAAACAGTCAAAAGAAAAAGCGCGGGCCCAACTGGACACCTCGCAAGGAGGAGCAGCTTGCAATCTCTTGGATCAATGTCAGTGAGCAGCCGGAGTTTGCTGCGAATCAAACCGGCGACATGTTCTTCAAGAAGCTTGAGAAAGACTTCAATACCTATAGTAAGGTTCACTACTGTGACCATGGGCAGATCAAGACCCGGTGAGTCTTTCTTTTATTCATACCTTCCTTTTTCATATGATAAACTGACCTTATCATTTGCAGATGGGCTGTTCTTAACACTTCGACCCTCAAATTCTCCTTGATCTACAATTCGATCAAGCGAAACCCACCAGTGGCTTGTCTCCGGAGGACTGGATGGAAGCCTCGAAGACTCTGTATCAACAGTCCACCAAAGGGACTTCTTTCACCTCGACTCAGCATGGCAGAAGCTCCAATTTGCGCCAAAGTGGCGAGTTGATAACCGTGCTGCAGTCACCTCAGCTGCTCCTCAAATCACTCCAGCTGCTGAATCGACCAACCTCCCAGATCTATCTCCAACTCCGACAGGGGATTTTGTCAGTGAACGTTCAGCTGACCACATTGCTCGCCCAATCAGAGGAAAGGCCGTGAAGCGACACCGCATTGAGGAGGGAACTTCTGAAGACTTACTCTCGCAAGCAACCGAATTGAACACTCTTTCCAAGGATTTCTTGAGTCTCTCAACATCAGGAATGATATCTTGAAGAAGAAAATGATATCTCTCAACAGAGACTCAATATTGAAGAGAAGAAGCGTGTGTGCAAGGAAGAAAATCAAACCAGTGAGACCCAACTCAATGATATCAAGATGCTTCGCGAATCAGGCGATGGCATCATTGATGAGGAATCTCTTTGAGTGCTTCACATCATGCAATCACAAATAAAAAACAAGTGGAATGCGCGAGCATGATCCACTTGTTCTACCTCCCCCTCCTTCCTCACATCCTTCTATTTGTTGTAAAATTAAAAAAAGATCACATTGTCTTTATCAAAATCAATTGATTGATCAATCAATCACTTTTTATTTAGCTACATAGTCAATGATAACTATAACCATCTTACACATCAAATGAGAGAAACCAATGCGAGAAATGAGAGAAACCAATGTGAGAAAAAAAAAAAAGAGGAACTTAGTCAAGAAGCTCCTCGCCTCAAAGAAGCCAATTATGGGTTTTGAGATCCTCTTTCAACTGTGCATGCGCGACACAGTCATGCAAGTGTTGAGTATTCTGGAGATAGGCACCCCAGCTGGTTGTTAAGGCGGGGTCGAGGTCGTTTGGAATAATGAGAGCAGAAGTGGTTGCAAGGAAGATGTCGTTCAGTGATCTCTCCTCCACAATCATGTTGTGGAGAATGATGCAACATTCCATGATGTCCTGGATGTTGTCCTTTTCCCACAAACGACAGCCGGTCTTGAGACACGCCCACTGAGCTTGGAGGACTCCAAAGGTTCGCTCGATGTCCTTTCGAGCAGCCTCTTGTAGCTTTGCAAAGTGCCTGGAAGCACCATCCTGAGGGTCTTTGATAGATGACACCAGGGTAGACCAGGGTGGATAAATTCCATTGCAAAGGTAGTAGCCAGTATGATACTGGTGTCCGTTGATGGTGTAGTCAATCGAATCGGAGGCACCGGCAAGGAGAGTGTCGAAAAGATGACTCCGGTGCAGCACATTGATATCATTCAGTGCTCCGGGAGTGCCAAAGAAGGCATGCCAAATTCGGAGATTCTGGCTTGCAACGGCTTCTAGAACAATCGTCGGTGATTTCTCCTTTCCTTTGTACTGGCCTGCCCATCCGGATGGGCAGTTCTTCCATGCCCAGTGCATGCCATCGATGCTCCTATACAGCCAGGGAAGCCTTGCTTTTTGTTTTCGGCCAGTATCACTTTGAGTTCTTCGCGGTTGGGGGGTCGGAGGTACTCTGCGCCGTAGATTTCAATGATATGGCTAGCAAAGAACTTGAGAGTTCTGATCGAGGTGGTTTCACCAATCCGGACGTATTCGTCTGTTGCATCAGCGCTCGTGCCATACACAAGCTGACGGATGGCACAAGTGACCTTCTGTTGGGGTGACAGGCCTATCTGGCCACAGCAATCCTGTCAACAATAATCATCAACATCATACACCAGAAATAAATGTAAATAACAAGAGATACTTACTGCCTTCTGAACCCAAAAACGATGGTGTTGCTGCAAATCTTGAAGCAGCTTTGCAAATAGATTCTTGCTCATTCGGAATCGCCTTTCAAACATGCGGTCGTTGTAGATTGGATGTTCAACAAAGTAATCGATCATGAGTCGTTCATGGCCAGCAAGACGGTTGCGGAGGATCACTTCCTTTTCACCATGTCGAACTCGTTGGGTTACAGGCCGAGTGGAAAATCGAAGAAGCCGGGCAATAACGTCCTCTTCCTCCATGTCGAGGAAGTGGTTGATTGGATCCATTGATTCTGTAAAGTTGA
This sequence comes from Puccinia novopanici, assembly GCA_004348175.1. Taxonomy (NCBI): domain Eukaryota; kingdom Fungi; phylum Basidiomycota; class Pucciniomycetes; order Pucciniales; family Pucciniaceae; genus Puccinia; species Puccinia novopanici. The sequence goes on from SMGU01001762.1 coordinate 16,799, forward strand.
TGAATCATCAGCTAAAGAGGCTGAGAATATGAGACAAGGGTTGAACCGCTTACCTTATCCTTATAATTTACCAATACCGACCCCTTAAAGACCACGAGGTTTTTATGGCCCTTTCTTTAGCTAAGAATTCGGTGTGGGGCTCCTTTGCTGAAGATATTAGCTAATTAATTAACAAAAACGGGGGTGGATGCTCTAAATCCTGAGCTGGGACGCCAGCATCAGGGCCGTGTAACCCAGTAACTGGGTTACCTTAGAGGCTCACCTAAGCCCTCGTCTGTGCATGTATTTAAGCTGTTGTCCCATCTTCCATACATGCAATAGGGGGGTTCACAATTGGCTTTTCTCAGATTTTTTTTAAGCTCCATCGGAAATTTTTGTGCCTGCTGCGCACTAAAATTAACCGCGCCAATTGTAACATCATCTGAAAAAATCACAGCTGTTCACCAAAGGAAACAGTCCAATTCCTCTTAAACTCATCATCTATCCTCACCTATCCTCACCTGTCCAAACTCATCACCTATCCTCACCTATCCCCTCCCCCAATCCCCTTCACACTACCCAACTGTGAGTATTTTTTTCATCCAGCTCCCATCACTTCACCGGTCAAGTGCTAAATATCTCTCCTCATCTAAAGATGCACAAGTACAGCCCTTGTCAAGAACTCATTCGCGATCTTTTCCTCATGCTTGTGTTCGCGGACTATTAAGAATCTAACAACCTTGTCGACACAGCCATGGGTTTCCCAACAATCCCGGCCATAGGGGAAATCCTCGCCCCAAACAATCCAACAAAATCATTCATCCTCAACATGATTTTTGAGGATGAAGGTCCGATCACAGAATTTCTTGGTTTGGTCCTTTCCCGGCGGTACTTGGAAGAGCGTGAACCCAGAGTGCCACACCAAGAATACGATCTGGCTCAGCTTTTCAGATCTCGTGATTCCGACTTCAAGCAGGCGGTCCGTACAACTAAGGAGGGATTTGTGTGGTTACTTGAGCAAATCTATCTCAACCCGGTATTCTACAACAACAGCCCCCGATCCCAACTGCCAATAGCACATCAATTGGCACTGACGCTCAAACGACTTGGATCGAATGGGAATGGGGCGTCTGTTGGACGATTTGCTCGGAATCTTAATGTTGGTCGTGGGACAGTGGTGAAGGTTAGCCGGCATGTGATACAAGCAATCAATGGTCTCTCATCAACATACGTCGTCTGGCCAGACATTAAGGAACGAAGAAGAGAAATTTCGGTGGTTATGACTCAAGAAGGATTCGAGGGATGTGTTGGCTTTGTTGATGGGACAACTATTCCCCTGTACCAACGACCGACAACAGATGGCGAGGTGTACTGGATCGCAAAAAACAATATTTGATTAATTGCCAGGTCATTTGTGATTGTGACAAATACATCACATCATTTATGACTGGTTGGCCAGGATCGTGTGGAGATAGTATGGTTTTCAAGAAGATGATGGTTCATTGGGAGGCACATCATTTCTTTGACTCAGGTGAGTTTCTTGGCATTATACAAGTATTATTCATGTTTTTGCGCTGATTCCTGGTCATGTTTGTAGGCCAGTTCCTTTTGGCTGATTCAGCCTATGCTCTCTCAACCACCTGTATACCCGCATACAAGGCGCCGGCCGCGAATATTCCGGTGAACACGGTGTAAGACTCAAAA
>SMGU01001763.1:0-16756 GCA_004348175.1 Puccinia novopanici
CTTGGGTAATGTCAGGTATGGTGATATTACCTCTGTGGTTGACCCTTCCCTTTACCTCTGTAGTTGACACAAACCCTTGCCAATTGGCTCTGTCCTTGTATGCCCCCTAATGGGTGCAAATTCAGATATTATTAATTGAAGTAACATGTGATTATGATTTGAGACTGCTCAGTAAGTGCAAAGTGTTGTCCAACCCCATACCTATGGGTTTATTCTAACATGTATGGCTGGGTTGACCAATACCAACCATAAAAAAATGACAAAATAGCTGGATGGATATCACCATGCAGGCAAGATAGATTGAGAATGTACTCCTGCATCCAGGGACCCCATAAAATGTGGTCTCCTTAGGGTTCTGAGCTTATGGGTGTGTTGGCACATCCAGGCTGTGTCCACAAGTTTTCCCATGTGTCCATACTGGCAGATGACTACTGCAACTGGACTGTTGTTTTTGCTGATTGCCTTCATGAGGGGAAGTCTCTGTGTAGCAGGGACCCATAGGAATTACAAGTTGGTCCCTGTGTCATCTTTATGGTACTTGTACTTCACTGATGAAATAAACCATAATTCAGTCTTCTTTTTCTTGACCCAGGCTCATCTTCTCCTTGAAAGTTGAAGTTGAAGCAGCCCTTCATTCTCTCCCTTCTGGCATTGACAGAATTATCCTCCATGTTGATGTTTTTTTTTATTTTATTTTGGAGGAAATAAACAGAATACGATGTGGAACACTGGAACCCATATTTTGTGTATACCACATCACTGAAGATGACTGCATGTTGTTGCCCCTCTTTCCCCGTTGCCCGTGCTGACGCAGACGGCAATTGTTCGCACAGCCTTGTTAGGTGAGTTTCCCTCCAGGATGATGTCAAATGTGAGAATGATACAGATGATGGGAGCAGGGTATGAGCAAGCGCAAGCGGAGTAATATTGCGGGGAAACACACACACACCTGTTGACCACACCATCCATCCTCCCAAACTGCAATGAGATCCACTCGGAATGACCACTCCCCCTTCATCAAGAAGTCGCTCCACCAGCGACTCAAGGACCAGGAACTCGCCATCCGGAATAGCTCCCCACAACAGCTCCACAAAAGCTTGGAATCCTGCCGCAAGACTCTGGCAAACTCGTACGTCGTCTATCTGTCTCGAGCACACAAAGAGTACTAGTGCGTAGGGAGACATATCTATATAACTGATGGCTTGCTGCTTGATTTTTTTTTTTTTGGAAATGGTGGTGACGAAAAACCCCAACTTGCGGAACTGACACACATCCACACAACAACGATGATTTCCCAGGGGGTTCGCAGAGAGTTCAGAAACAGCCATGATACTAAAAGCGTTTGAAAGCAAGCTATTGATGCGATTAAGCGAGCTATCTGAATCGACGAACGAACGGGAGGGGGCGAGGGTCTCAGGAAAGCCAGCTAGGACGGGCACTGTGGAGGATGAGCGCGGGCGCGGGGCGGGGAGTCTTGGGCGGGAAGGAATCGTGGGATTCAAGCGACGGCTGATCCAGGAACAATCGTTCGTATGTTCCCTCCCTCGTTCTCCCCGGCGCTGCCGCCTGAACATCTCTCTCGCTCGACGCTGAATTTCTCCACCCAGGTACCTACGTCCGACTCGTTATTGGCCGGGATGTCGATGTCACAGTCGATCAGACTCCAAGAGCAGAACTTGTTTCGGGAGCGCGAGCTGGCCACCACGGAGTCACTCAGTCGTCTGCACCTAGGGTGAGCGCGCCATATTGTCCACTTTTTTTTATCGTGGGGGACCAGACCCCGTTGATCGAGACTTTCTTTTATTTTGTCGCCATCAGCTCGTCTGGGCCGAAGGCAGGAACGAGGGGGCAAGAAGGGTCAGAAGCGGATGGACAGGAGACCCGATGTGAGGAGAAAACGGAGGCGGAAGATGAGGACGAAATGGTCCTGTCGGAAAGCGACCGGCCTGATGTCGAACGAGCATGGGAGCTGGCCTACCAGGCGGGATTCACCCGAGGTCCCGGTGACATGCCGGAGCGCATGCTGCCCGCCGACTAGGCCCCTCGCTCAGCCCTACTCCACTGGATGACGAGCACGTCAGACTGCTCGCAGTCGGACAAACATACACACACACACACTCTCTCTCTCTCTCTGTCTCACTCTCTGTCCCTTCCCCATGGCACATATACATGTCTTTGCCCGCTTCGTGTGAGTTGACCCGATCTAGTTCGAGCGTTGCATGTCGCGTGCAGCTTACCAACAACTCATTCATACCTCTCTCTACCTGTCTTGTTTCCAACACGAAGAAGATGTTTGCCTGCCGTGCATATGCAACCTCTCAAGCGCTTTGCAACCTTCCTCATCTTGCTCGATCAATTCACGTCAAGCTTTTCGTTGTACACTATTCTTATACCCCTCACTCTACCCGTCTTGAAGCGAGCCCTTGTTGTTGGCTTGGACTCACGAAGAAAACGGCCCGTCTGATTGCTTGGTCTTGTATGTATCATACCGATAGTAATCCACTTCATACACTTCTTATTCACCCAGACTCCTTTCAAAAAGATAAAGCCCTTGTCGGCATCCAGTGGTTTGAAGAGGACTAGACTTGCATGACTGGAAGTTGTTTGGTTATTTTCATTTCCTTTTTCGAATGAGAAAAAGAAAACAATAAATATCAACCGAGTATCGTTCGTGAGATGATTAACAATGACTGAGAAGAGGAACAGCATATGGGTTGGTGTACAAGAGCACAATACAAACTAAAAATCAAATAAAAGAAGAAGAATTCTTTTTCAAGATGCGTCAAAGGGGCATTTCGTTTGAAGGTTTGGGGGGAACGACGGGTGTTGGCCGGGTAGGTATCAAGAGGATTTGTTATGTTTTTGGTAGTTTGGCAGGACCGAGGCGGGCGGGGTTTGGAAGAGCTCAAGCGGGTCTTGAGAGCGAAGAAAAAAGCAGGGAGGGATTAGTAACGCAGAGGATGGGGGCGAGAAAGAGAGAGAGAGAAAGAGGGGGAAGACAGACTGCTGGCTGGGCTCCTTAGGCTCGTCGGGGATTGGCGGGTCGTCCTGGGCGACGGGGTATTCCCAGCGACGCGAGCGACGATGGAGCGCCAAGAGTCCGCCGATGGCAGCCGCATGAGCGAAGCCATAGCCGACGTAGAAAAACGTCTTCGCCTTCACGAACGCCGCGTCGTCGGGCACCTGTGGACAAGCAGAGAGACATTCAGCGCCCGGGCTGCCCCGCTAACAGTCGCTCGCTCGCTGGGGCGGACGGGCGAGAGAGAGAGACTTACCACCGCGAGCAGACAGAACGCATCTGGTTGCACGGAGAGGAGAGAGAGAGAACAATCGGCATCAGCGTCCCGTCCGGCTGTCACCTGCCTTCAGAGACGGACAGACACTCACACAAGGCCGGCAGCCATAGCAGCAGCGAGATCGCGAACAGGATCGTGAAGGGCAGCCAGGGGGGGAGGGCGAAGCAGGCGTGTTTGAGGGACATGGCCTGCATGGTAGTGAGGACGATGAAGAGAAGGAAGCTGGCGACCTCTACATCCATCAAGAATGATCGTCAACACGAAGATTGGGGGAGAGAGGGGGGAAAAGGACGGGTTGCTCACCACGGGTGGCGCCATGCCGGTCGGGCTGAAGCCCCTCGTCCGGGCTCGGCAGGGTGGCATAGCCGACCATGTACAGCGTCAGACACAGCGGCCAGATCACCCCTCGCGTCACCATGACCCAGCGCGTCTCCGAATGCTTCTTGCAGCTGTTCAGCACCGACTTCCAGCCCGCCGGCCCCCGCAAATCTACCTTGTTCGTCTGCGCTTCCCCCATCCGCATTCAATCCATCAGCTTCTTGCGCTCCCCGGCTTCCCACTGCCCCATCTCGTCATGTTCCCAAGAGAACAGTCGCTCACATCATCTAGGAAGTCGATGTACTCGTCTCGGATCCGCGCCATCCAGGCGTCCAACTAGAAGGTCAGGATGGTTGTTGAGAGAGAGAGAGGAAAGATGAGACAAGAGAAGACTGGCGGGGGGGAGGGGAGGGGAGGGGGGACGCTTACGACGCAAAGCTGGGCAAAGACGAAGAAGAGAGACTGGGCGACGAAGCTAGATTTTCGGGGGTCGGAGGCGTTGGCGATGCCGGCGCGGATGGCGAAGGCGAGGAAAAGGAAGAGGGAGGCGAGGGCGAGGGTGTAGAGGGGAATCGAGCGGAAGGCGGGCGTGCGGCCGAGGAACCCCGCGCCGCCCATCAGGCCCGCAAACACCAGACAGAACAGCATCGAGCTTGAATAATACACAAAAAGAAATGGCCCGAGAGATGGAAAGCGTCAGCTTTCTTTTTGTTTTCATAGGCCACAGCCACCCGCCGACACTCACGCGATCAGGTCGTGAGGCACCGTCGGATTCACGCCCAGGAAGCGCACATGGATGGCGTACTGAGCCAGACGGGAGGGCGTCGGCGGCGAGTCCCATTGCTGGCGGGGAAGGAGACGAGGGCTCATGATAAAGGCCGACACAGTTGCGCGACCACTCGTCCGTCCAAGCTCGATACGTAGTTCTTGCGGATGCCGACAACGACGTGTGGTGGGCCGGGATTCGGTGCGGCAGATCAAGTCCCTTTTCTGGGGCGTATATGTGGCTGCTCCGTCGGATTGATTCTCCCGAACTATTAAGTCGTGGCTGATCGCGTCTCTCCGCTGGACGCGTCCCACTCTCATCCTTCTTCTCTGATCGCGCCCATGTCACTTGCCCTGTCACTTCCCTCCACTGCTCCTGCTGACACCCCTTCACCCCTCACCTTGTCCATTCTGTTCAAAGCTGATCTCGAGTAAAACAACATCCGCATCAGTCGTTAAGTTACATAGACCTGATTATAAGGGTCGCCATTCCAAGTGTCAGCCGCACACCGGCGCAGACTAAGTACAAATTATCGTACCCCGGAGCGCCAATCAGTGCTAGTGGGGACCCCCTCATCCTGCAATTAAGTCCATTTCACCGGCGGGCAGGTTTTAATCTTACATCTGGTCCCAACCAGTCATGTGGCTGCACTCCTGGATTAGAACTAGTCTGCACAAAGCTGGGGGATACACCAGCCACAAAATTCAGAAACCAATGTGGATGCTCCTAAGGCATCTGTTATAAAGAGTGGTGTGTGACACGGGAAAACCTAGTTGGATGATAGTCATACTTGTAACCTTGGGTGAATCATTCATCCTCAACATGATTTTTGAGGATGAAGGTCGCTGACTGAATGTCTTGGAGCAGTTCTATCCCAACAGTACTTGGATCCATGTCAACCAGTGTAATCTTACATGACAAGTACGATTTGGCTCAGCTTTTTGATTCATGTGAATCAGACTTCAAGCAGGCAGTCTGTACAACTAAGCATTTGTTTGGCTCCTTGAACAAATATTTCTCAACCCAGTATTTTACAACAACAGCTCCCAATTAGCCCAACTGCCCATACCCCATCAATTGGTACAAACAATTGAAAGACTTGGATCTAGTGGGAATGGCACCTCAATTGGATGATTTTCTCAGAGCCTAAAAGTAGGACACCGGACAGTTGTGAAGGTTATCCGCCGCGTCATTCAAGCTATCAACTTGCTTTCATCAAGTTAAATTATCTGGCCTGAAAAGGAAATAATAAGAGAAATCTCCAATTCCATTGTATTAGCGACTGTCATCCAATGGCTAGGTATACTGGGATTGAAAGAAGCAATACTCAATCAATTGCCAAGTTATTTTTGATTGAAACAAATAAATCACTTCTTTTATTACTGGATGGCCAGGATTGTGCAGGAACATTATGGTGTTCAAAAAAATGAAGCTTCATTGGGAGGCACACAAGTCTTTTGCCTCAGGTAAGTGCCTTGCCTTTCTTAATCATAAAGCTTTGTTAGACTGAAATAAAATTATTTATGAATCCCAGTACCTTTTGGAATATTTGGCATATGCCCTCTCAAAAACCTGTATCCCCTTGTACAAGGCACCAGCTGCAAACATCCCCATTAATACCGAGTTCAACTACTTTATTGCTAAGTCTTGCATGTGGAATGAGCACACAATTGGCTTATTGAAAGGGCACCATTCCTTTGTGATCTAATTTGTGATCTAATCTGCTAATTTTTGGTTCTTGTACATGATCTCCATCTGACAATACACACTCTCAGATCCATTATCCTGATTTTTGATGTTGAACTTGATTGTTTTTGTCTCTTTTGTGCATCATTGTTACAGATAAATAATTTTTATTTATTTCTGAACTTGATCTTCTCATCATGCTTGGACTTCTCATCATGATTGGAGATTTGCACCGATATATAAATGATCAGTCAACCAATAAAAAAAATTGAAATGAAAGAATCAACAATAATTATAAAATGAGATAGAAGTGACATGTATATCAGATATTAAGAGCCATAAATCATCTTCAAGAGAGTTTGAATCTTCTTGGTAGATTTACCCCCCTTCATCCAATCTCTAAATGCTTGCATCTTATTTTCTTTATCCTTCTGCGCCTGCTCAAATTTGGCCTTCTCAAAGGCAAAATGGGTCTTTTCCAATTGAAATCACTCATCATTTATCTTCTGATTATGAATAAATTTGTTTTGGTCCAAATCATATTGAAGCTTGGCATAATCTTGTGAGTATTTCTCCTTTTTCCATTCAATCTTCTCTTCTTCCCTCACAACTGTTTGTTTGACATCTTGCTTGTATTTATCCTTTTCCCAATCAAATATCATCTGGTTCCTGACATCTTCCACTTGATACTTTTCTTTGTCCCATGCAATTTGGCAATCCAAGTAGCCAAATTTCTTATCAATTGAGTTCTCAAAGACAAAATCAACAGTGGATTTACCCTTATAACCACTGATTCCATTGCATTGAAGTATCACACTTTTTTGATTTCTCCCTTTTTGATTGTGAAAAGCATGACAAGGCTCAGAACCACCAGGTGTATTATCTCCAGGAGATTTATCCTCTCTTTTCATAATTGTGATCTGTGACCTATTGGGTGTTGTATGCTCCCCATTGGCAGGGGAGGGCAGTAAGTTCCCCCCATCTCTTGAAAAATTATTAGAAGACAATGGTGAAGCTGAATTTGATTGCCCCACAGGTATTGGCAGGGTCAAATGCAAATAATTTTTTTCATCTTTCAATTCCAGCAAATCCTGACTAGATGTATCCATAGATACATCTGTGACAAGAAGATGATCAACACTGCCAGAATATACTTTCAATTATCTTGTGATTGAGTTAATAATATGAGGAACTAGCCATTTTGAGATCCCTCCAAACTGTGATCATCATTGCCATCATGAGTGGGTGTACCTTCTTGTGAGTTCCTCTCAGGCTGTTTGGTGTCACTATCATCACCAATTTTGGCATCCAAATTGTGATTGGAATCTGAACACACCATTGCACCTATCCCATCACCGGAGTAGTCAATGGTGTGATGTTGTGCTTTGAACCAAATATTTCATACATTTGATTGTAACATTCACTGCAAAAAAAACTCAGTCAACTGCCTGCAGTTGACATGCAGAAACTCCAAGGAAGCTTGTGGTGTTACTCAAACCTTTCTCCAAGAATGCTTCAAACAAGCTTTGATGCACAGTGACTGTGCATGCTGCACAGTGACGGTGCCAACAAATCTACATATGCAGACAGGTGGAGTTTGGATGGCAGCTTAGCTGGAGCATGCTGCATGTCAACTGCAGGCAGTTGACTGAGTTTTTTTTGCAGTGATGGACACATTTTCCCTAGGCTTTCAGCAAGGGTTGCCTCACCATCTTCCTCTTCAATACTGGCACCAGTTTTTTTTTGCCCAATCCTTCAACATGAGTGTCCAGATTTCGCTTGCTAGCAAACAAAATTGAAGAAGCTCCAGTTGAATGTCCTCCCTTTCTGGAGGAACCCCTTTCTTTGCAGTCACTGCACACTGGAGTTTTGCACAGAGCCTGGACTTAAACTTGGTCTGAGATCCTGAATGTTGCTTGCTAGCAAGTGACACAACATGTTTTGTGGTGCATGGTGTTTGAGAATTTATTTTATGAGTGTTGACACAAGATTGTAACTGCTTTCCAGTTAGTTGCATTGCTCAAGTTGAAAAATCATTCATAAGTATTGCAAAGGTCTTGTAGGCCTCCGCCTTGCTGATATTACTGACACCAACTTATGTTTTGATCCAATAATGTCAGCTATGTGTATGAAACTAGGGGGATCCAATGGATATGCCTAGTACTAGCACTGTGCTGAAATTATCAAAAGAAGAGATTACTCTCAATCTACCTAGTGTATTGCTACTCTAGTTAGACTAATGTCCCCTTGTGGCCCAATCAAGGATGGCTTAACGTAGGAGATAACTCTTTAAGATCAACTTACTTGGTATACAAGTGAAGAAGATAGAGGGACAGCTGAGCTGTGCTTATATCAAAATAACAACAGAGTTGTTAAAAGTAGCTGGCAAGCACTTAAACTGATTGGCTGCTTGACAGAGGTGGTGGTCTTGCTGCAACTACTTTTAAGGATCAAAGAGAAAGCTTTTAAATGGGGCTTTTAATAAGACTAACTATTGTTCCAGTGGTAAAAAGGTATGGTGATGGGGAGATGGAAACACTACTCTAAAAGTAGGAGTAGGGAATTCACTGCACTTACTATAGTATGCTGGGGTGAATCACTGAGGATCAATCTCAAGGCCAAAGAGGCCACCTTTTATATTCTTGAGGTCTCTCAGGGAGAGCTTATGGTTTATCACACCATTCTTACATCAAATGATGCCATAATGGTGTCATATTTCACCATAATAGCTCAATTGAGTACTTCCATTCATTCTATGTCCCCATGACATCATGCATGCATTGTTATAACCAATTGCCGCATGTGTCAACTTATTTTTAAATAGAATGACTTGGGAATAGTTCTCACAGACTGTACAAGTGGAACTTTCTCAGTTTGCTCTAACACCACAAAAAATGTTGTGTCGCTTGCTAGCAAGCGACATCCAGGAGCTCAGACCGAGTTTAGTCCAAGCTCTGTGCAAAACTCCAGTGCGCAGTGACTGCGAAGAAAGGGGTGCCTCCAGAAAGGGAGGAGATTCAACTGGAGCTTCCTCAATGTCGGTCGCTAGCAAGCGACATCTGGGCACTCATGGTGTAACTTCAATTTATATTACTATTGAAATTATACTACAATATAATTGTGTACAATTGGAATTGTGTTATAATTGAAATACAACATAATTCTCCTCTCTAATTGTATAAATAAAGTTTGAACTATATTAATTTCTTATTTATGTAAATATTCCATAAACGTATTTACATAATACATATTTTATGGTATGTACTTATTTTACTGCTCAGTCCACAGTAATACTTCTTATGGTACTTGAGTTACAACAAAGTACCAGAAGTAGTAGGAATTTAGGGGTAGGCCCAGTGGGTAACCCTAGGTAAAATTACATGAGAAATCCCTTTCTGAAATAATATTTAAGGATTTCTTTATATTAAATGAGATATAATACTATTATTAAAATATGCAGGATTTTGGATACTCTGGAGTATCTCTAAGGCTGACAAATACCATAAAGCTGTGGGTTGTTTTTTTTCCTCAAGATATGTGGAAATATTCTCGTAATCCTCAAGGTTGAAAGGAGGGCTCACATCAGGTTTGGGAAATGATTGCAAAGACTGGTTTTGAGACTGAAATTTAATAGAAGTCCTGCCCCAACCACGCTATTGTGAAGTAGTTTTCTGTCTACTTGTTTGTGACTGTGAACCTTTCTTAGCTCTTTCAGCAACCTTCAAACTTTTGATCCAAGCTTCTTCTTCCCAGTATTTTCACATTTGCTCCTTTTTCCACCAAGGTTGTTTCTTTTTGGAGGCTCTAGGGGCCATTTTGGGATTAGCATTCCCTCTGTTACTTGAAGCCAACAATCAATTGTTTAACTTGGATTACCTCTGAAAAGTTTGACTGTCCGGTGTGGTAAGCTAATCTTCCACAGGACCTCATAACTTGAACAATCCCCACACACAGCAATAAACTCAAACCCAGGCCCCCTGAAGTTTCACAAGCAACATTACACAAGGATAAAAAATCAAAAAAAAACTCCTAGAAGTCTCTCCTGGACCCCTAAAACCTACAAACACAACTCTGACATATGAAAATTCTCAAATACACAACCACAAGTCAGACATAGGAGAATTATCAACAATACACACAACCACAACTCCAGCATATCCACTCACCAAACTGACTCTACTTGTTTCCTTCCATTTTGTCCCATGAGTCTTTGTGCCCCTTGTTTCATTCTCATATGAAACCAGATGTTGGCCTTTGTTCCCCTCTCTAGAATTTTCCTTCCTTCTTTACTGTTTTCCCCAACCACAACTTGAACCCTCACCTCTTTACTATAAGTACTGCCTTGTTCCCCCATCAGGTCACTACACCATGCCAAAAGTGAGGGGAATTGTCAACTACAGAGGCAATATCAGCATACCTGACATCCCATATCATCATACCTGACATTTCCCAAGTAGTTACAAGATAATATTACATAATTAATGCTGTTAAATTGTGTAATAAGTTGTTAAAATATTAATATTTAATATTATATTACGTGTACTGTACCTTATAAGAAAAAACACAGTACAATTAATATAACACACGTAACACAATGAGTAAATTACATGACTAGGACAGTACTAGAACATTAATAAACTTTAACTACCTGATTATAAATTATTATAATAGGTTTTGCCTACTTTTGTCTCACCTCAAAAGGTTCTGTTTAGTTTTTTGAAGTTTTGTTCTGTCTACGCATATTTTGTCATATTATTTTATATTTTATTTTACCTTATTCTATTTATTATTTTAGCCGTAAAATATAACATAAAATAACTTAACTTACAAAATATGCGCCTCAAATATGCTTATAAATATTATAATTAATAATAGTTAATTATTTAAAGCTCAAGCCCATCATTTGATCTGTATCCTATAATGAGGTGTCAACAGGAAGGAGTTAATAATCTATTATCAATCTTATTCCCATCAAATGATGTACGTTAATTGGAAGTTAATTAACATCATTAATTTGAGCGCCAACAGGAAGGAGATAATAAGTTGTTATCAACTTTATTCACATCAAAAGATGTGTATTAATTAAAAGCAAATTATCATCATTAATTTTGAGCTCTGCCTGGAAGGAGATAACAATTGTTTTGTTAACTTTAACAGCATCAATGATGTGTACTTTAATTTAAAGTAAATTACCATCATTGATCTGTTAATATTAAAATTGAAATAATCCAAAGGATTAACATTTGCTGATCTTGATTTCAGTGCGCCTCAAAGGTCCCTTAATGAAGATATTGGGCGCTTCTGAGTGTTTTGTTAGAATATTTAAGCACCAGCTTCCTCTGGTAATTTCCCCTAAGCCTACCAGTCACCCAGAAAGCGCATTCAGCCACCAGATAAACTCTCCACCAGACAGTTCATAAATTATCCCAGCAGCCTTAACTAGTGTTCTTGCCACTGGATCACGCATCCACCATCATCCACACCACTTATTGTCTGCTCTGAATCCACTTGTAGTGACTTATATAAGTCTTGAAGCGCATCTGAACCACTACCACCAGTTGTTAGTTGCTCTCCAACACCTATTAAGGCCCAACCACGTAAGTGATAACCACTTCCTAGCTCTAGAATATTCCCTGACTGTCTCAGCAGGAAGAATCCACGTATAATTACGGGATTTCCCTCCATGAAAAGGTTGAGAAGAAGCTTTGCAAGATTTAAATACTTGAAGCTAATTATCTTTAATAATTATTATTTATAGGAATTAACCCTTTCACGTACCAAACCAACACTAAATCAATCACTCATAGCACAACCAGTGCTCATAATCACTTGGTTAGTAGAATAGAGGCTGACAGGAATACATGTCAGGTGACATGCAGATAACTTCATAAGTAATTCAGGACGTACACTCAGTACAATTTGATTCTACTCCCTGATAAGGACAAAGGGGACATTGTTATCATTATGGAATATCACAAAAGTAATTTGGGAGTTTCAATAGATGTTACTGAATGTCACCTGACATGCATTCCCCTCACTTTTGGCATGGTACTAGGAATCAAGAAGTCTTTCTTAGCACTGGTCACAGCCTTATAGGATATGATTATAGTCATCCCTCTTACCTTGTTAACACCAGTAACCAGTATGGGTTTACACCATCCCCTGAATCAGAACCTCTCCACTATCCATTGTCTGTACCAGTAACCAGTCTGGTCTTACAACATCTCTTATATCCCTAAAAATATACCCAGCTCACTAGTAATCAAGAAGTATTGCTTAGCACTGTTCATAGTCTCATTAAGGATTATTATAGTTACATATCTTACATACCTTGTCTACACCAGTATCCAGTCTGGTTCTACACTATCCACTGACATATCTGAACATCTACATTAGCCACACCTTATTCTTCAAGAGTCCATACTCTTTTTTCTTGTTTTTCTTTGCTCTCCCAAGCTTATTCAGAGAGGCAGCCCTTCAAGAACTCATCCCTCTCAAGCGCTATTCCCCATCAGATTAGTTCCACACCAGATGGATGTTTGTGTAGCTCTCCTGTGGAGGATTCAAGAGATGTTATACCTGCAAAAGATCATTAGTTTTTTGATTTAGATTTAATTTATTAATATTTTCTCTCATAAATCAAAACCTCACTTGATGCTGAAGAATTGTGGGACAAGGGGGTTTGTGTGGTGTCAGATGACAAGCTGAAGAGCAAGGGATAAATGTGCAACCCATAATCAAAAGAATTTATTTCTAAAACATAAAATAACCTTGAGCATGATCTGTTACTTACCAAAGACATCAAGAAAGGAGTTTTGCAGATTTTATGATGTTGTTGGAGTGAGAGGTGTATGTGAGATTTATGTGGTGATCATGCTTAATTAGTTTTGGTTGGTGAGTTTGATGTATATGTGTGGATGTTTGATATCTGTCTGTGGTTGCTAAAGATCACCATAAAAATTTAGTGCAGCATTTAGCATAAATTTACTCTAAATTTTATATCAGAAATTTGTTGAATTGAAAAAAAATAGGGGGTATTGCACCATGCCAAAAGTGAGGGGAATACATGTCAGGTGGCATTCAGTAACATCCATTTAAACTCCAGGATTACTTGAGTGATATTCCAAAATTATAATAATGGCCCCTTTGTCCTTATCAGGGAGTCACCTCACTTTCTACTGAGTGTATGGCCTGAGTTACTTATGGAGTTATCTTCATGTCACCTGGCATGTATACCCCTCACTTTTGGCATGGTGTTGGAATAAAAAATGGAAATTGTGAAACCACCAATTTCTTACCATATAAGATGCCTGAATGTTAAGGAATAATGAGTTTGTAGTGGAATTATGACTTTTATATAAATTAAAACCTTTAAAATCCTGGGTAATCTGGCTGGTTCTGAATATGACTTGTGAACTGAAATTTTAACTTGAATTTCAGATTTTACAATACCAGAATTGTGAGATAACCACCTAAAACTATTTTGGTATTCAAATTTAGAGCCATTGGGGGGATCTCATGAAAATGCAGCAACTTCACTGCAGCATTGGTATACTCTTTGAGATAGAAAACCTGTCCAAAAGGCTTCAATTTTAAATAAAAAAATTTATTTAATTCATTTTTCTCTGAATAGAGTTTTTTTATCATCACAAGAAATGTTCAAAAATCAAATTTATTCTTCTCCTAAGATTTTCCTTCTTTTTCTACCCATGCACAATAAATGAGGTGTGGTATAATTGTGTTGTGTGACTGATATATTCAAGGTTGAAAATGAGTGGATTACCAAGCTGTTCAACAAATTGAATATTCAATTTGAAGATCACCCAACCTACCAAAAACCAGAGACAGTGAAAATTTTCAACCTCAAGCCAGAAACAAGCCAGAACCACAACAGATCACCCTAGAATCCAGAGGTCCATTACTGCTAGGTCATCTTCTCACTCAACCAGTGTCATTATCATTTAACAGTAGCCAGTTTGACACACAACCCCCTGGTTTTGGTTCCGCAACCCACTGGATGTTTCCCCACTGGTCAAGAGGGGTTGCAGAACCAATTTTGGCTGAGGATACTCAGTTTGGGACAGTTTGATCAACATTTCAAATTTGTGTAGTGGTATTTCGAAGGTCAGGAAAATGGAAAAGTTGGCTTAATCTATCACTTGCCAGCTCCACAGGATTTCAACTTCAAATTGAAGGAGGCCATGCTGTTGTCAATCAAGTAATTTGTGCAGGCACATGGCTACGTGATTGTTATTCATTGTTTGGAAAAGGACGAGAGGATAGTATTCAAATGTGACTGGTATGATTATCTCATTTTATATTATAAATTTCTTTTTCTCATTCTGTAATGTTCAATTCTCATCAGACCACTGTTTTTTTTTTTTTTTTTTGATTTTGATTTTTTTTTTAATTTCTTTTTTTTATGGGTGGAAATAAGGAGAACAATAAATGCAAGGGAGACCCATGTGATTAATCAAAGTTGTCTAGACTCATTTGTTTCCCTTCTGTTGCGCATGCAAACTTTCACAAAGCAAGTCAGGAATGGGGTTTTTGGATGGACTGGACCAGCCACAACCATCCCCCTTCTGATGATCCTTGAGCTCACATTGAAAAACCCCATCTCACCCCAGCTCAATACAAAAAAGTGAAGAACCTGGCAGATGAAATTCTGAAACCAGGCAGATCCTACAAATTATGAAAACAACCAAAGAACCTTCTGAATATCTTCTTGCCACCATAAACACTATCTATTTAGCAAAACAAAGAGTCAAAAATTAATCAGTTTGAAGCCTCAGTCCTATCGCCCAACTCAAATAAAATACCACTGAGTCAAATTATACCACTCAAGTCAAAACTGATTTGGAAGGCACTCTCAAAGCTTTATTCTTCTGCCACACTACCTCACTGAAACTAATCCAAGATTATCACAAAATCTTATTTCTAGACATCACATAAAAAACAAACCAGTACAAGATGCCCCTCCTCCACATTGCTGGCGTTAGCTGGAACAACAAATCATTCAGCGTGGCTTTCTTTTTTATGGCAGAAGGAAATCTTGAATTCTACACTTGGGCTCTAAAGTTTTTTCACTCAGTTTGTCAGTTCACAACATCACTCTTCCTGAAGTCTTGATCACAGCCACAAACTGGCTTTAATGAATGCAATTACCAAAGTCTTCCCAAACTCAACTCACATGCTGTGCGCCTGGTACATTGAAAATAATATCCTCAAAAAAGCTACTCAAATCATCAAGGACCAAGATATAGATCAGGAAATTCTCATCCACAGGTCAAACTTACTCAGGATTTCAACAACTAGTGAATTTTATTCATCTTCTTCAAGATTTTCAGCAATTTATCCTGGAGACTTCATGTAATATGTTGAGAAGACCTGTATTCTGCTTGTGCCTCACTTTTCCTATCCTTGGAAAAAGACAGCTACTCACTTTGACCATTGAAATAAATCCTGAATAGAATCATCCCACTCTTACATCAAATCCCATCTCCTCAATTCTCATTCATCTCTTGCCACCATTGTCAAAGTGATCGCCATTTCTCTTGAATCACAACATCACAAGATCAAATCTGAATTCCATAAACAAAAAATTACTACTATGCAAAACCTTCACTCTTTTTTCTCACTGTTTCATGGAAAGATCTCCAACTATGCTCTGCAAACAGCTGACTCTCGATATTCAGAACTGATCCATCAAAATCCTGGAAGATGCCACAAAGCCTAGCATAAATGAACAGGAATGCCTTGCAAACATTGAATTTCACAGTTTTTGAAAGCTGGTAAGCACTTGGAACCCAAGAAATTTCACTCCCAGTGGCACTTGAAGGTATGCATGGCTCATTTTTTGTTATTTTTCTGAGAAAACTACACATGGAATCTGATTTATTTACCTGTTTTTCTTTTGTGTATTTTTTAGGATCTGAAACCTCTGAATTACTCTCTAGAAGATGAAGTGCAGGAACACATTGACAGGATCAAGACTTCTCTTGAGAAAATGAATCCATCCAAACAAGAAATCCATCTGGACTTAATTGATCAACTCATTGAAGGCTCTGAATCTCTATTTGGTATCAAATTGGCCAAAGGTGCTAAAAAACATGTGGAAAACCATCTACTGCCTCCAAGAATAAGAACCTCAAAATTGAACCCTGCAAACCATCAAAGTGTGAAAGAATCTAGCCAAGATGTATTGGCTCAGAGAGAAAGGATCAAGATTTCAATAAACTGAAGGTTGAGCTCACCCAAAAATTTTATCCAGTCCAATCAAACCAAAAAATTCCTCCCCTTCTTGAAGGCGAAGCCCCCCAATATCTCATAAATTTCCCTCCCATGATTCACCAGTACATTGACAAAATCTTGTATGTTGAAGCTGATGGAAATTGTGGATTTGTAGTCATTTCCTGGACTTTTGGATCTGTTCAAGATTTTTTCATGGATGTCCAAAAATAAATCTAAAAATTAATATGTTACAGCACAATAAGAATTCTACTTGGATCTAGGCTTCCTGGATGAAATTGACAGAGTGGCTCAGAAAATAAAATTTGACAAATCTGGACCTTGTGATATTAATCACTGGATGAATATGCCGACAATGAGAAACCTTATGGCTGAGGTTTACAATAGGTCAGTCTTTTACTATGGCAGATCTTGAAGTCAAAAATTCTTCCCATAAACC
>SMGU01001765.1:0-17266 GCA_004348175.1 Puccinia novopanici
AAAAAAAAAAAAAAGATGAAGAAAGAAAAAAGAAGCAATGATTGTCAATGAATCTAAAAGACTAATTGGAGGAGGGGAAGAAGGATGGGACGATTCGGGCGGGTTGATGTTCGTGATGTTAGTGCGATGGAGCATAAGATCGAAGTCGTTCCAGGCGTCCTCGTCCGCGGATTCGACCGAGTGTTGCGGCGGGAGGACGGCGGGGGAGTTTTGGGAGGGAGGTCCAGCGAACTCGCCCCACTCGTCATCGTCTTCCTTCGCCCCTTCTCCACCCCCTTCCGTCGCCGTCGCCGCTGCTGTCACAGGGCCTTTATCTGACGAACTCGTCCCCGCCGACACGCCTCCTCCTCCTTCTGTCGGTCCGGCTACGCGGATCGTCGGTCGCGGCGTGCCCCTCGTCAAGCCGCGCGGCTCGGCCTCCTGTAGCGCCCCGAAATCATCATCAAATCCTCCCGGATGATCGCCGCTCTGGAACAAGAAAATCCATCAATATCCTCTTCCAAATCGAGAGAAAAAAAAAACCCATTTAAGGGAATAGTGGCCTCTTCTTATACGTGAGAGAGAAAAGGATGAAGACCAACCGGATCCGGGTCTTCGAACCGCTGAGGAAAGGCATGAGGAGGGGCATCGAAGCGATCGTCGAAGCCGAAGGGGGTCGGGTTGGAGATGATGCTAGCCGCATAGGGAGGGTTGGAAGAGGGATCAGAAAGACGGGAGGGCCGGAAGCTGGAGGGGTCGGAGGCGCGACTAGAGTCCCATTGGTCCTGGTCATAGTTCGAGGTTTTGGGCGCCTCTCCTGCCCGAGATGACGCGTGTTCACCGCCCCTCGACTCGGCCTCTTCTTCTGGGCCGTCTTCGTCTTCGTTTGAGGACGACGACGATGACGAGGAGGAGGAGGACGAAGAAGCCGGGTTCTTGTCAGCTCCCGCGCCCACCACCGACATCTGTTCCACAAGATAACGAGCAAATCCTTCACCTTTCGTCCGCTTCTTGGCCCGCTCTTTAGCATTCTTGCCCACTCCTCCTCCTCCTCCTCCTCCTCCTATCCCATCGACAAGTTGCATGGGTCCACTCTCTCCGACGCCACTAGCTGGAACACTCGTAGTCGCCATCAGCTTGTCCTCCACCTCGTCCGTCGTCGCTGGCATCAGTGCCGTCGCCTCCAGTATTCCACTCATCACCGGCATCACCCCTCCTAGAGGCAACTTGGCATGCTCCCGCGCCTCGTCAATCGGCCCTTTCACAAACGCCTTCCATCGCTCATTCGTCTCTAAGTCTTTCATGATGTCGTGGAACTCTTCCGGATTGTTTTCTAGCGCTTTCAGCACTTCATCTCCAATCAATATCAGATGGCCCATATTCCCTAATCGTCCCTTCTTCGATTGCGATCTGTTGTTATGTGGCATAAAAATAAAATCCATTTAGTATTCAGTCGTGTTCTGTTTGGAAAAGATTTCTTTTAATGGATATTTCCAATCATTGTTTTGTGATTGTGCGCCCCCTAAGTGATCATGTCAAGCGCTGAGAAGATATGTATACCTGTGCGAGTAATGACCAAATCACATGGAGCATAGAAAAAAAAAGTATGTAAAACAAGCGATTTCACAGGGGGTGATGGGAGAAAGAGAAAGGGAGATATGCAGGAATACAGAACCATTGTGGGACTAGTACGGTTTTCAATTATCAGGAGTATAAATAAAGCGCAGTACTTACTGGTACAGATGATTTGCATCAACGCCGTCCAACAACCGGTCGACGATCCTAGTCTCGCGGAAGAAAGATTGAGCCAGTTGGAGACTAGCGAGACTACTTGGTTGGATGAGACTGAATTTAGCGTTGAGGGTTTGTTGGACGAGGTCGTAGATGACGTTGTGTAAGAAGTTGTTCCAGGGGAACTGGAAGAAGAGGTCGAAACAGCTATCCAAGACTTTATGTTCTCGGAACAGTTGTTTCATTCGAACTCCTGCGGGGACTGCTCCTCCTTCTTCCTTCGAGGATGCTTGCTTTTTGAGCTCTGTCTTTTTGCCATCGTCATTTGCTTCCACAGTTGTGGTCACATCGGCTGGAATTTTAGGCAGAGTGCAACTGGTTTCACCTGACTTGGTTTGTGGGACGTCTTCAGAGCTAGATTCTTTCAAAGGGCCGTCGGAGAGTGGTTCCTCATTTACAGGCCCAAAGATGGCGATCAAGGCATCGAGGCCACCTACGAGTGCGCCATCATCATTGTAGAGGGGCCTGGGTTCAGATTCGAGTCGATTGACCAGGGCCATATTTGAGCAATGAAGTAGTTCGGCGTAGAGTTCGATCAGCCGGAAGCGTTCCTGAGTCAGTGGGACTAATAGGCCAACGACCGTCGGCAGCGGCTTTATAGAGGACCGAGGGGTTTTGATCAGTGCTTGTAGGTCGCCCAAGCGGTCCCCGATCGCGTTCAAGAGACCGATCAATGGGACTACCCTGGGCGCGCCATCGCTGAGAGGTGCTCGATCGGCAGACGAACCTTCCTCATCCTCGGCTCTTTGAGTCGGCGGATAGTCCCGAAGATAGACCATCAATTGGTGTTCCGAATAGTCCGAGTTATTCCGGCGGATCAGATCAATGACAACTGATAGCGAGTTGATGAGCGACGAGGCGAGGGTGGTGTTGGTGATCACGTCATCATCCTCTGAGATCGGGGTATCGAGCCCGAAGGATAGTAATTTGGAGATGACAGCGGGGCTGGACAGCTCGCGCATAAGTCTGGTGGTAATGAATTTAGGATGGTCGTCTGAGGCATCGGATGGTTGCTGTGTTGAAGGACCTGTTGTTGAATTGGGGAGGGGGTGTTGTAAATCGGGGGAGCTGGCAGATGGATTGATGGGAGCCGCCCCCTCGGAGGTGGATGGGGAAGCTGTGGGAAGTTTACTGGGGGATAGGCTTGTGGAAGGAGAATTAGGGATGGCTTGATTGGTGCAGAAGGCGATCAGATCTTTTAGGAATTCGGCCACGGAGCGATGGAGGTCAGGGGTACGAGATGGATGGAGGAGACTGATGATGAGTTCGACAAAGTCGGTCGAGTCGATCAGCCAATCGATGATGCCATCGGAAGTCTGTTCAGATTGAACGATGCGCATGAGGACGTCGACGATTGGGGAGGAGTTGAAGTGGGCGAGTAATTTGGGGATGAGGTTCGGATAAGATTTGATGAAGGAGGTCATTTCTGCTGGTTTAGAATTGATGAGGGTGATATTGGCTTTAGCCCAATAACCGATTTGGACGGATTTGGAGGCGGTTGCGGATGGAGGTTGATCGAGGACTGCATCCCAGAAGCGGGTGAGAAGATTGAGACGGGGGAAATCGCTGAAGATCTGACTGGTGACACTCCAGAGATCGGAGGCGAGGATCTCGGTGCAGAGGTATGGGTAGCGAATCTTGCGACGTTCTGCCTTTGCACGATCCTCAGGAGTACGACCTTCCGAGTCAAGTGCATCCATGAGAAGGGCGCCGATGGTATCACTCACGACCCTGGTGCGAAAAGAGTTGAGGAAGGCGCCACCGTAGCCCATGACGGCAGTTGAGGAGGAAGGGGGACTTGCTGAGGGATTAGTTGATGATGTTGATGTTGATGTTGATGTATGGAATCGGTTGAGGGTAGAGTCCGAGTGGTCGGCGATGCGGTCAGCCTCCTCATCGTCGAATATCAGGCCAGAGACGTAGCCGAGGATGCGACTGACGACCTCACGGGTGCCCAAGAATTCGATCAACTTGGGATGCTGAGCCTTGATTTCCTGTAGTAGATCGTCCTCCTCCAAGAGTTTGTCGAGGAGTAATCCGGGGTTTGAGAAGAGGGGAGTTGAGCAGCCAGCGTTGGGATTGGCATGGTGTTGGTTGGCAGAGGAGGATGAGAGGATGGAGTCAATGGCCGACTGGGAGTGGAAACCGAACCTGAGGAGGCAAGCTGTGAGTGAGTGTTGTGCATCAGAAGGAAAGAAAGAAGGAGATGAGATTAGATTTACTTCCAGAAGGCCATGCGGAGGATGATAGTTGGTTGTGGAAGAAGTTCTGTTTGTGTTGAGTCTTGACTCTTTCGATTCCTACTCGAACGAGAGAACACACTCAACTCACCTCATCTGTCCATTCCCAGCACTTTAAGTAATCAGAATTGCAATTCTCCACAGGAATTCCCACAAGATTAACCCTTCAAACTAAACAATATCATACTTCCAATGCTGTTTTTACCATTCAATATAGTCGCCGTCATTATTGAGTAACATTTCAAGGTAATACAAGCTCATCGGAGGGGGGGTTCACTCTTTCAGCTGGTTTGCCATGCCGCTTTTGAACACAGTCTTGTTGATGGTAAAAGGCATGCATCAGATGACAGCCAAGGTGGGTGACCTCACCATGCACACAACAAACCTTCTAATATAACTGCTCCTTCCTGATGCAGCATAGAATCATTTTTCTAAAAATTCACAGGAGGTGAGCCCACCTTCTTTTGTTTTTTTTCTAAAACAGTTTAAACAAGTATCCTGACTAAGAAATCTGGAGAAGATGACTCCCGGACATGGTGGGTACATAATAAGTGTCTGTTTTCTTCTCTCATCTTTGTACCTGTGAACCCTTTTTTTCTCTCTCTTTCATACATGGAGGGGGCTATGGAGGAATATGAGCACATTCCTGTCCAAGTTTGCTATGTAAGAACAAGTGCCATGAGGTCCCTGCACAATTTGTATTAGACATTCAAATTGCCTGGCCAACTGAGTTGATAACAGCTTGCACAGGCTTGCACTACAGTTTCACAAAATTAAAGAAAAGATGGTGTTGAAACTAGGGGGCTGGTTAAGTGACCCACTCTTTTTAGTCAAGCAACCCCCAAAAGTTGCTCAATCACTTGGGGTTGCCCTGACATCCTTGAATGATACTGAGGATATTGAAACCCTCACTCCCAATTTTGGGGGTTGCAGAACCTTTTTTTCAAAAAAAAAAAAAAAAAAAAAAGTTCACCAGTGCACTGAGACAGCAAAAAAACAACATGTATCAACTCCCAATTCCATATTTGGATTTGGGAAGACGGCTCCCCTAGAGGTTTTTTATGGGAATCAGGCCAACAAATCCCCCCAAGAAAGGCAGATTTGGTTGAATGACTCCCATCTATGACATCCCACAGTTTGTGGTAGTCGCCAAAGCAATGTTTGGGAGTTATTTCCCCAAGCCCCTTCATTTGCAGGTAAGTGTTTCAGATTGTTCAACCAAAGAGATCCAAGTTTTTGTTGGGGAATGATATTTTGAAGTTGAACTAATGCTGTATCATTCCTGCAAGCCTTTTTCAGTTCAGCTCATCCTAATCCTATGCATGCTGTGATACACTGAACTTCTTTCATGTTAATTGAGCTGAACCCATTTAAATATAACTTCAAGGCCTTGGATATATACTGACTTGGTTGCTTCCAACAGATGTTACCTTGGTTAGATCAGATGCAGATGAACTAGGCTGCAATCAACCAAACCAAGCTTTCTGGCTGTGGCAGACCTTGGTAACATATAGGAAGACCTGTTTAATCTTTCTAATGAGAAAAACATTGCCTTCAGTGTCATGATTGTAAATCATGCAGGCCTGGGGTTGTGACTAGTTATAGAAAGTCAGGGAATGATACCCCATTCTTCTCAACTCTTGCATGAATTTCATACATGAGCTATCTCAATGTATGACAGTTGTATGGTTTGGACAATAACACTTTTATATTATTTTACTATTAGCAACATACGTTGGCTTTGTCTTTAGAGCCCTTTTGGTGGGATCAACAACATACCACACATTTGTGTGTTTATTTTGCTCATGTTACTAATTCATCAAAAAGAACAAGGAATGCAAATGGAAAGAAGGAAGATGTGTGTTTGGAGAAGAAATTATCACAATTAAGAAAAATAAAAACAAAGAGATAAAATGATTCAAACTAGAAAATAAACAATAAACCATATATTTATATATTTATGTTTATATATAAATTGAGAAAAAACTTAACTTCAATGCCTACTCAACAACAAGAGAGAGAGAAGAAGAGCTGATACTGTTTTTTTTTGTCTCGAAAAGAAATGTCAAAAGGAATAAAGAAACAATCCGCCCGATTTCCTTCTCTCTAGTCGTTACATTATTCAGTTACAGCAACGAGTCCCTACAAAAAAGAAAGAGAGAAAAAGGTAAGCCAAGTAAAAAAGAGTTGAAGTAGAATGATATATATGAGATGTTAACATTTTGCTGAACACATGCAATACAGCAGCGACCACTTCGATCTGCAGTTCATCGCCAGGAACCATTTCGGCGCGACTGACGCGAGTGATTTCGAGTAAGTTGGCATTGGTGACGTCAGAACCACCGGAGCCGACGGCGACGGAGGGAGAAGCGGATGTGGGGGATCTAGGATTACTTGAGCCAGCGCCGGCGGAACCGAGAGGCCATTGGGAAAATTCGGCGAGAAGCCTCGTCGCATTTCTGGAAGCGGCCTCGCGGGCATCGTAGCTGAGATGCACCAGTGCGTTCTCTAGCACATTCGCCGCAAACGAGGCACACACCATGCACACCGCCCGTAGGGTTCGGTAGCGTACATTCGCCTGATATAGATCCGACACCGGCACCGCTACCGTTCGCGAGGTCAGAATCGACAGTGTGCGTCGCAGAACATCGTCCTTGAATGTTGAGTCCGATATCGATGATGCCGCCATGTCGAATAATAGGAAATTGCGCTTCTCCGTTCGTAACACGCCCTTGTCTACTAATCCCTTCGCCAATCGTTCCCGGACTTGTTTTAATTGATATCCTATTTTCATCACATTCCAAGTTTCGCCTAGGTTTGGATTCAAAATTGAGTGGAGAATGGTGATTGTCAAAAAAGTAAATGATAATAATATGAGTATCAAAACGCGCTCGGAAAATGTAGTGAAACCATGATAGAGCGGATTTTCGGCAAATGAGAAGAACTTACCAGACATCAAATCTATCCAAGTGCCCACACTCATCTTTTCACTAGCTTTCATCATTTTGAGGGCCTCATCCAACAGGACTTCGCCGGTCAGTCGATCATCGATGACCTCTATGTAACGATCGGGTAGGGGAACCTTCTACGATTAGGATCCCGGACCATTGCGATCCTATGTCGAAGGGCGAGTTCGAGTATGATACAGCCACGTAGGGTGTAGGAGATGTTGTCGTTCCAGAAAGATAGATAGCCTTGTTTATCTTTGAGGCCTAAGAGTAGGATTTCCTCCATGATGGTCAGTTTTGGATTCAACGAGCTCTCGGCTGAGTCATCCAGATCTCGTGGATCGTAAGCTATCTTGTGGTTCCTGGTGGGGTCATTATTCGATTGGTCTCTATTGGACTGATTGTTTGATGAGTTTGTGCCGTTGGTCGTGCTGGACTGATCGTGGGAGAATGTCTTATTGTACGCAGATGATGAGTCGGGAGAGAGGGGTCCGTTTGAAGCTGATGGTGAGCCATTGTTGTTTGTTCCAGCGACCCTTCGACGAGAGAGACCAGCGCTGGAGGTTGTTGCCATTGTAATCGTATATTGAAGGGGAGGTTTCTTGAAGGATTCGGGTTTTAGTTGAGAGTATGTTTGTCGTATGTATGGGGTAGTTCTCCGGAGGATGGGGAAGGGAGATGGAGGTCAAGAGAAAGAACGGGCACGATGAGAGAAGGAGGAGAAGGAGAAGGAGAAGAAGTGGAGTGTTGTAGTCAGTGAGTCATGGAACGGTCAACAGGATTAATGAGGCGTGGTGGTCAGTTGGCAGTGGGAAGTGGCCAGAGTGTAACCTCAAACTTGCATGACCTCACCACTTCATCAACCACCAGATCAATGACATCAGCATCATTAAAACAATCACATCCTGCTTTCATCCATGACATTCCAAATCTGAGCTTCAGTGCATTTAATTGTAGTTCCACACCATTGAAATCCCATTGGCTTATAACTGGTTTTGTCCTTCCTTATAATAATAACCAACCACCAAAGTAAGGAAAAAGTACCAAGACAGTCTTTAAAAGAATTCACTGTCACTTTTACCATGTAATCCTCCATCAAATCATCCCCAACCCAAAATCATCATCCATCCATCACTTCATAGTTCCAAATCATCAGCTACCCCATGACCATCATCAACAACCCACAACTCACACCAAGGAAGTCATCATTGAAGAAGTCAGCAACCAACAACCACTGAAGTCTTTTATTGACAACTATCAAAAATGAAATCCAGTAAACAGCTCATCATGAAAATTACCAGCCTCTATATTGCTACTAACCTAGTGTTTTAAGGGCACTGGGTTGTGCCATGAGTGCTGATAAAGTGGTTAGGGAATGTCAGCTTCCTACTATTCAGAGACAAGCTAACATAGTATCAAGATAAATATAAATAAGGCCTTGTTTGGCTGCCCCTCAAGTGTAATAAATTTCACACATCAGCATCCAATCAGAGAGAGGTGTCACAAATGGCACACTCCAGTTATGACACACTGTGAGCCAGCCACCTTATTCCAACCACACACGTTTGGCAGTCCACCATCCATTGCATTCCTTGAACACTGTCTGTTTGGTGAGTCTGTTGTCATTTCCCCATTCCTCTCCCTCTTCCTCTAACTCAAGTCCAATCAACTTGTCTGCTAGCACAATGGCAACACCTCAAGACCTTTCCAACATCCGCTTCCACCCCAAATATCACAACAATAGAATCCACCTGGTAATACAATTTCTTGTGGTCATCATCATCTCAGCAATCTATGAATGGTCTAAAACATTGAAGACCCCATAGAACAACTCAAAGACAACAGGTGCTAAATACATCAATTTTCTCCTTAGGGGGAACCAACACTGATGCCAAACCATGCTCCAACTAGAAATTCAAACCTTTGGATTATTTTCTCACAATCTCTCCATGCTTGACACCAATCCAGTCTCAAAACAACTGCTGATTCACAAACAGCTAGGAATCTTCATTTACATTGTGGGCCAATCTGCAACCAACCACAAGCACAAGACAGATTTCAACACAGTGGTGAAACAATTTCAACAGTGTTTCACCACATCATCTTGCTCCTGATACAACTATTGCCATCATATATCAAATCCCCACCAGCAGGAGTAACCCACCCATTGATCTTGGAGAATCCAAAATACTCCCCCTTCTTGGATGCATGCCTTGGGGTGTTTGATGGCAATCACATTCCTGCAAAAATACCGGAACAATTGGTGGCCCCCTATTGAAACTGGAAGGGACCAGTGTCACAGAATTTATTGGCCGTGGTTGATTTCAACATGTGCTTCACTTACATTTGTGCTGGTTGGGAAGGATCTTTACACAATTTGAGAGTCCTGACTCATGCCCAGACAGCTGCCTTCAAGATTCCTCATGGATCTTTCTACTTGGCTGACACAGGTTACTCATTGCCCCATGGTGATTTAGTGCCTTACTGAGGTGTACAATATCATTTTCAATAACAAGCAGCATCAAATCAATGGTGAGCTCACTTGACTCCTTCATACAACATTTGATTTGCATCATTTACTGATAGTGTTCCTTTTCTATAAGACCAACCACAAAGGAAGAGCTATTAAATTTGTGCCATGCATCAATGTGTAATGTGGTTGAGGGCACTTTTTGTTCATCAATCTTGTCACATGCACTTCACTATAGTATTGACACCCAAACAGACCTTATGTTTGGGCTAGCAGTGGTAAGCAATTTTTCTATCAATCATTCTAACATCAACAAAGGCGCTTTTTTCAACTTGGATGATATTGATAATGTCTTGAATAATAATGAAGATTTGAATGATCTTTTTACTCAAAAGCCCAAGATTCAAAATCTATCAAACAATGAGAAAAGGTTGCTTCACGAGTGCAAAGATGGAATAGTGGAGGCAATGTGGGACCAACATCAAGGTATATTGCACCAAAAATCGAGGAGAAGAAGTTTGTCACAAATACAAAGTAGATCTAGCAGGCAACGTGTTTAAAGCTTTGCTCTGTGCGAGGGCTTTAAAATTTTGGTCTATGATTAAATGCATCAGCAAAAAAAAATCAAATAAAATTCAAACCACAAAGCATTTGTTTCCTTTATAATTATCTTTATCTTTGTCCTGCCTGAATGAGCAGATGTTCCATTGCAAAATGTTATTAAGTGGGTCAGATTTTATCTCATTTGCATGCAAAGCCAAAAAAGTTACTTGAATACAACCCAAACCCAAATTTTTTTGTTTCTTTTTTTATTTATCTTGATCTTTTTCCTGTCTGAATGATCGGAAGTTACAATTCAAAATGTTATCAAGTGGCTCCAATTTTATTTCATTTGCATGCAAAAAAAAGTTTCTTCTGATCAGACCAATTTTTTTATGTGGTTATACCATCATAGGTAGGTGAATGAGATGTTAAACATATGGTGATTTGTTAATCATCCTTTTTGTGCTTGCTGATTTCATAACAGAGCTGTTTGGCCTTGTAAGTCTCATTGACACGTACAAAAAGACGAGCTTTGGATGGATTCTTGAGCACGCTGAAACCGACTACAAGTTGGTCCATTGGGAGCAACGCAGATATCATATCTCGAAAGAGCTTGATGAACTCGTTAACTGAATCCTGATTGCTCCTAGCTTGAAACTGTACATTTTTTTCCTTGGACGCAACAAAATTCACACCGTATTTGAGGCAGGGGCACAAAAGCAGCAATCAAGTCGTGGATCGCCTTGCTGAAATCAGAACCAGTTGTTTGTTGTTGTTGTTTCCTTTCCGGGGGCTTTGGTTTTTTTTTTTTTTTTGCTGGAAGGACTTTTGTTGGATGATGAGTCATCATCTGATGATCTCTTGTGGGCAGATGGGATGTTTGAATTTTTTGCCTGCTGTGAGAGAGAGACTGCATGCTCTCCAGTAGCACAAGTCCCAAATATAATTTTCAGCTCCTACCACTCAGGGAACGGTTGGTTGCGGAATCATCATTCATTTGGATGAGACTTTAACTACCATTTTCAATGATCAGTAAAAGGCGAAAAAAAAGAGACTTACAATCATGAGTTTCTCCCATACTTTTTTAGAAGCTGTTACTTTGCAGCAAACCTCATCCCACCCAAAGCCACTCGCATTCTTACATGCAACAAAGGCATCATACTCCTTTGTGAATGTCTGAGAATTGACAGAATTAAGATCAGAAAGACCATTCTTTTATGCAAAAGATTTCAAGGACAAGACTCATCTGGCTTAATTTAGAATTGCATTGCTTGACAGTGAAATCACACCTTAAGCTTATTTTCCATGTGCTGATGTACTTCAGACTTGAAACCACCATCATATTTCTTCCCTGCTAATACTGCTTCCAAATATAGCTTGAGTGCCAGCTTCTCCATTGCACCTGTCCATTGGAGGTTCTTTTTTCCAGGTTTAGTTGATTCTGTATTTGTGGAATTGATGCTTGAGATGGTGTTCTGAGTTGAAGGTAGTTGGGATCCACTGAGCAGTAAAGATGGATCATTGGACTGGGTGGATTTGATGGATGATATAGCCTGGGAGCTGATTTGGCTTGATTCCAAGTTGACCAATGATGTGGGTTGTTATGGCATTTGGGTTCATTGTGTAGGAGACCAGACCATGCTAACTATTGATTGGGAATGTTGTACTGGAGTTGGCGAGTTGGAGAAAGATGTGCTGATTCCTTGACTTGCAAGCAAGAGGGCATGTTTGACTTGGATCCCCAAC
This sequence comes from Puccinia novopanici, assembly GCA_004348175.1. NCBI lineage: Eukaryota > Fungi > Basidiomycota > Pucciniomycetes > Pucciniales > Pucciniaceae > Puccinia > Puccinia novopanici. Next base: position 11,718 of record SMGU01001765.1, read on the forward strand.
AAAGAATGGTTGTCATTGGTGTTGGAATTTGTTGTAGAAATCTAAGTCTGGATAAAAGTGGGTTCAAAGGAGGATTGGGTGATGGGGGTGGGGGGGGGGATTTGAGGTTGTTTTTTTTGGCATGCTTTGGAGGCATTGTGATGCTGGAAAGGATAGATGATATGGATGGGGTAAGGAGATCAGAAGGATATGACAGATTTTTTTGGGGGCCCAAAAAATCTTTTGCCTGGGATATAAGCTAGGTGTCCACAAGCTTCTGAAAGGGAAGTTTATGATGGGTGGTGCCAAACATGTATTGGAGGACCTGTCATGCCCTCTCAACCCCGATACTTTCTGTCCAGAAATTTATTACGCTTGCTGAGGTGGCCAAACAAGCCCAAGACATAATAAAATATGAAATAAATAGATAAAAGAATTCACCTTAGGAATAAAATGTCACTAAATATTACCAATTCATTGGATTCTACACCCAAAACAACCTAGGGTCACCCACTCAACCCTAAAGCTAAAAAACAGCTCCTTCTACTACTTTATCATAGCAGCCCAAATTATTTAGAAGTAAACCTGGGGCTATCACATTTCATGTTACAGAGCTGTCACAGACCATTCTAGACGAAATCTGCAAGGTTTAAAGTATGCAGATAACTTGTAAACTACATCTTATACACATAGGTATTAAAATCATAATTAAAGTAGAACCCATGAGAATATAAAATAAAATTATATATGAAATGACATCAGTGTGAATGATCAATAGAAGATCTACTAGCCCAGGAGGATCAAACAGGCTAGCCTGGGAAGAGCTACAATATAAATATTGACAGATCCTCTAAAATGAACAACAGCTGTTCTAGAGATCTTCTACAGATCCCACAGCTCCAAGAGGTTCACACAGCTTCCTCAGACTGCTCCCTAGACCTCTGATTTCTTCTCAGAAGGCCCAGAATAGGCCTTAAAAAGAGTCCTCTTGCCCCTCTGGCAAATATTCCTCAGACTTATCCACCAGAACCAACATTCAGCCAAATACCAGTGATTATATCCTGTGAGTATTTCTCTGAAGTCATTCCCAGTGCATTTAGTCCTCTCCCATTTCGTCTCAAACCCCTCAGAAACTCCCTGAAATCATCCCTTGAGACAGTCCTGAAGGAATACCTTCCCCAAGAGGAGTATTATAGTTACAACTCCTCTTAACTTCCTTCCATATTATCCCTGGGCACCTTAAATACCCCTGATTTATCAGGCCCCAGAAGATCAGCACACTACTAGGCCCACTCCTGGTACTGATAAATTAGAGGGCACCGTAAAAACCCCTGTCAGCAGGCCCCTCTGGAATTTATTCCAACTACTTATTTCTTGTGTGGCCTATTTCAAGGCTATTTTTCTTTTATTTATTAAACCTCAAAAACCTTCCAAACCAAACCAAAAACAACATCAAAAATCGTCCAAAACCTTAAAAATATTATATACATAATTTTGTTTATCTTTTCAGTGCGTGTAGCTAGAAGGAACTAGTCCTTGGCATCACGGCAGCTGACAGTGTTTGTAGCAGCTATTTCTGCTACAAAAAAGTGTAGCATAGCGTAACAAGGCCTTTTTTTGGCCTCAGTCTGTTAGTGTTAGCGCAAAACTGCTAATGGCTACAACACAACTTGTTAGCTGTTAGCAGTTTTACGCTATGCTACTGTTAGCATAGCAGGCCCAGTGTTGCTGGCAGGCAGCTCAGTGGCGGCATGTGAGGTACAAAAGTAGCTGAAAGAAAATTGTATGTAGATTTGCATCTAGCACTGAAAGAAAAACTCAATCAACTTCTTGCAGTTGAAATGCAACTTTCCATTGTGCACAAAGGCAACTTGCATGTCAACTGCAGGAAGTTGAGTGAGTTTTTTTTGCAGTGTAGATACAATGGATTTTGAGAAACAATACAAGTGAAACAAATGAAAAAAGTTATGAGGTGTTCTTGTCACTTGATCCAATCCTGAGCACACAAGAGTGCCTCTACACTCTTCCCATTCAAACAACATCTGTAATCATTGAGGACTTTCCCACCAGTTGAAAACAGCAATTCAGATGCCACAGAGGTAGCTGGGGCCATCAGGATGACCTTAGCAACTTTGGAGAGGGTGGGGAAGCGGGTTTCATTCATCTTTCACCATGCAAGGATGTCAAATTTCTGCTTTCTGGAAATCCCAACATTTCTCTCCTCAAGATACAAGTCAAGCTTGGCACATGGTGCATTGTTATTCAATCCAGCAATTGATCGATTCATGTACTTGAGGAAACAAAAAGTATCTTTGTCTTCATTCTTCAGGGTGGAGGTGGTTGAAGTGGCTAATGGGTTGGTGGGAGTGGGAGTGGGTGCATAATTGCCTGACAAATTTAAAATTCCTTAATAGATCTTTCCAAAGAACTCGGTCATCCCTTGGGAATTTTGGGTTTCCTGAAGACTGAATTTGAGGTAGCAAATCTTGTTGCAAGGATCAAGCACAAGACCTATTCCAGCAATCTCTTGCATGTGAAGCCAATACTTATCAAATTTTTCCTTCATTGGCTCAATGATTTTGGAGTGGTGACCAGACGCAAGCTTTGACTATCCTGATAGCTGCTTTTTGATCCTTGTCATAGCTTGGTAGATGTGGTTTGTGGTAGGATTTTGACTAGCACTTAATTCAAGGGTGGCTAAAAAACCAGAATCAGTAACAGTTGTGGAGGGGGTGAAATTTAGAATAAACAACAACTTTCCTTTATAGAAAGGCTCCAGATATTCTCTAAAGACAAGTAACTCATCCCAGTCAAGGGCCAAGGGGTAGACCTCAAACTTATTGTCATCCATATCAAGGTGCTGAAAGGCCAGTTTCAGGGGGACCAATGACTCAATCATGAGATAAGTTGCATTCCAGAGGGTTGGTACATCCTTCAAAGGATGCTTGATCTTTGGATTGATGTTGGTTGCTAAAAGGGCACAGTCAAATGATTACATCCTTGCCAATGAGCCGTGAATGTATTTGACAGATTCTTGGAGGCACTCTACTGGTCCCACCACTTGCTTGAGACCATCCTTGACCACAAGATTGATGACATGAGCTGAAAATCAAATAAACAGAGTTTGCAGGTTGGCCTGGTATTTGTGAACAATCATTGATGAATTGCTGCAGTTAAGAGATAGCAAGGTTGTTTGAGCTGGCATTGTCTAGCATGACAAATGTCAACTTATTAAGAATTTTCCAATCCAACAGTACTTGGCTGAGACAGTCCACAATGACTTGACCCATGTGTGGAGAGAGAAGTGGACAGAAGATGATGATCCTCTTTGTTAGTTCCCACTCATCACTGATGTACTTTGCTGACATGACCATGTACCCAGTCAGCTCACTAGATGTCCAGAGATTGTTTGTGATTGAAACAGTGTCCACCTTGGCAATCTTGAGCATCTCTTAACTCTTGCACTTCTGGAAAATTTTAATGCAATCATTTGACAATGTCAACCAACCGGGTAGCCAGAAATTTGGCTGTGCAGTCTGCATGAAGTCAATAAATCCCTTGTGCTCAACTAAGTTGAAGGGGTACTTGTGTTGGATTACCATTCTAGCAAGCTTTTCTTGTGTTTCCTGCTGCCAAAATATCCACAACCCTTTTGTGCTACCTGAGAAATGGAGCTGAGACTGCTTTGGATTTGTAATTCCACCATGATTGAGAAAGCATTTTTCAGAGTGCCTGCAAAGCTGATTGGCACCTAAAAATGATGCTCCCAATAACTGCGTCTTGCAGTAATTACAGACTGCCTTAACAACATTACCTATATCATTCATGATGATTGGAAAAGAAAAAAAAAAAAAAAGAAGTTTTGATTGGGTCAAAACAAATCAAACACAACATAGCTGAAGATTTAATGATTCTTACCAGTTATGAATCTTTCAAAATGATCCCAGACCTTGCTTGTAAGTTTTTGTTTCTTGTTGTTGTTATTGTTATCAGCCTTGCTATCCACATCATTTTCTTGAGAACTTTCAGCTAATTATTTGCTGAGGATTGATTGGGAAGCAGCATTTGTATTATTGTTTATTAGTTGGATTTCAATGCCACTTTCCAATACTTGGAGAGGCATTGTTCAGGATGTAAAACAAAGGCCCCGTTTGGCCGCCCAAATCGTGCGTTAGCTCCACCAAAGTTTGCGTAATTTCGAAAATACGGTTTTTAAACCCTATTTGCGTTATTACGCTGAAGTGTGGGAAAATGACGGTGAATATTTTGGTGGGGACCAAAATTTTCAAGTTGGCTGGTAACTTTAAAAAATTGTAATAATGTGTGTTTTTGGTTACGACGCTTGGGGACCGGCCAAACATCAACCGTCATAATGACGATATCCGGTCGGATCCGGTCCCCGCACTGTAATAATCCCACGAAAAAAAGTCAAATATTATTACGATTTGGGGCGGCCAAACGGGGCTAAAGATTTCTCTAATAAATTTAGCTGTTAATTTTTTTTGGGTACAGAAGTGATAAAGCTATAAACAGATGCAAATTATAGGGTGTAATGAAGGGAATGTCATCAAAACAAGCAGGCGGGGCCGGGCTGCCCGTTGGGTACCTGACGGGCTTCAGGTATAAGCTCAACAGCAGGCCGGCAGCATCCATGGAAACAAGAAATCTCAGAAATGACATGGTGAATAACATCAATGCTCACTGTGTAGTCTTCTGAGATGGGTGAACTGTATGGAATTTATCACACAACCAAGAGGAAAAAAATCAGCTAGGTATAAGTTCCTTGTTTGTTCATTCCCAATCCTGATCTGATCAATCCCATCTGGCTGCGCCCACCAAATGATGCCTGGACTCTCCACAAGTCTCACATAAATCACATCTTTATAAGAGCGCCGGGCCGGGCCTAAGTCTGAAATTATTTAGTTTTGGGTGCCCATGTCCGGCCCAAACCCGGCCGGGTTCAGGCTCAGGCAGCCTGTCGGACACCCGGCCCAATTATCATGCTTAGTTGATGGGGTCGGAAGGAATGACTGTGAGATTCTTCATAAAAAAAAAAAAACCAATACAATTTTGGTTCCTTGGAGAGGGTAGCGCAAAAATACCGCAGGTAGGCTGACAGATCAAGAAAATATCGGATCTCGGGCGAGCTATGTAGCGAAGAAATTTCGAATGGGGCAAGAGCTGAGTTACGGAAAATGTTGGGTTACCGGGCGGAGTGGATATTTTTCGGCTTGGAGGCTCTTGGAGGAGCTTGGAAGGACTCTGGAGGTGCGGCCGTGTGGTTTATCCTGAAGTGGCGGCTGTATTTGAAAAAAGACAATACACCAGCTGACGGATGCCGATGGTCCCCATTTTGCGCAGTTGTCACGTTGAACGTTAAGCCAAAATTCATGATTTAACACCGTGTGCAACCGGTGATGCCACCAACCCCTGGATGTCGGTCTGGCAATTGATTGCAATGTTGTACAGTTATAAATAAATGTACAAGTTTTGCTGCCCAGTTTGCGACCTGATGATCATGTGTTGGCCAAGCAATATGTCACGTCTGGCTTGGAATTGATCTGAGAAGT
>SMGU01001771.1:0-11228 GCA_004348175.1 Puccinia novopanici
TTTTTATCAACTGATCAAGAAGAATTAACAACCCTTCCTGTTGGTGATGTCATTGTGTTGTTCATATTGAATTTCCTTCTCAACCACATCTTGACCAACTTTAATTGTATCCATTCTATTTAAACATGGCCTAGTCCAATTAGCAATTAACCTCATTGGTTCTTTTTAACTCTTTTTTTTTTGCCCCATCTTGAGCCAATCCGGCGACTCTCTTTGAGTTCTCTGCTCTTAATATTAATCATCTCCATCTGCTTCCTCCACAACTTTGAGCTCAGAAGGCCAAAAACTCATCAGCTATATTGCTAAAGCCCCTGTAGCAGCAATTTCCCACTAACAAGCACTGTAGCACAGCAGCATACCAAGCCCTTTTATTCGCCTTCCTGTGCTAGCATGAGCACAAATCCAATAACAGCTATGACAAAAGTCATTAGCTGTTAGCAGATTTATGCTACACTACTGTTGGTGTAGTGGGCCCACATCTGTTGTAGCCAGAAAGCCCAACTAGCCTAGTAAGTAGCATTAGAACCTAGTTAATAAGCATTGAGACATTGACCTGATTAGAAATAATAACATAAGCTGTTGTCTCCAACATTGGATTAATGATAAATCCCAACCAAGTAGAAATAATTAGTGACTGAGTAATGCAGCCCAGAAGAATGCATAACTAGGATCAACAAAAAAACCAAGTCAGTTTGACTGGCAGTGCATATCTGTATTAGTTTACTTCCCATCCTAACCTTCCCTTCTTTTTTTATCTGCCTTAATATTCTCAACATATGATCTCCTCATTCATTCAACTCAACTTATCACCCCCAACCTTTATTTTATGTCTCAATATCTCTCATACTTGCAATTTTTTTTTTTTTTTTGGAATTCTTTTCAAGTGGATATGAAGTACACATGTCGCGGAATCATTTCCAACCCAACTGACTGTGAAGATCCCAGCAGAAGCCCCCCCAGATTGTCAAGATTTGAGGGGTCAGCAACAATTGTGGACGTGTTGATAAAAATGTAAAAAATGAAGTAAAAAAAAAGTCCTATTTTACAGGATGAAAAAGCCACAGGGGACTAGAGTCAAGCCGATCCGGCGGCTTGGACATGTCCTCCATATATACGTAAAAGCCTCTCTCTCTGTATGTGAGACAGAGAGAGAGAGACCTTACGGGGCCTACGCCGAGAGGCTTTGTTGGACTCGAGAACACGTGAGATCAGCCGGGAAAAAGAAGTTGGACGCGAAACCAGCAAGAAACAAGACCACACACACAAGAAAACACACACACACACACACGAAAAAGTCTTAGTTAGTTGTTGTTGTTTGTTGAGGTGCATAATATTGAGAACAGCATTAAACAAAGAGAGATGGATATGTACAAAAACGAACAAACAAAAAGACGAGTGAGAATATATATATCAAGTACAAAAAAGAAGGGAGAAGAAGGAATTAGTGGTGCGAGGAGGAAGGAGGAGGGCGATTGGGGGCCTAGGAAGCGAGGTAGAAGGAGTGGGAGGATGTGGGAGGTGAGGGGGTAATGAGAAGGCGGAGCAGCAGCGGGGCCGAAGCCGGAAGGGTCAGGGAGATGGGGCGAGCCGATGTAAGCATGGTGGGGAAAGGTGTTGGGCGCGGAGGGATACGGGGAGGGGTAGCCCGAGGGCGAGCCGTAGTACGAGGACCCTCGAGCGTTCGGCACCGAGTGAGGATGCACCGAGGAGGGCGAGTGCGACGGTGGCCGATAATAGGCGAGCCCGTCGCCGCCGAAGCCTGGCCCATGAACCCACTAACGTTGGGTGGCGGCCCAGAGCCGTCAAGATGGATGGGCGCCGAGGGTGCACTACTCTCGAAGCCGATGGGATGGTAGTAGCCGCTCTGATTGACCATCCCATTGTTCCCATTACTACTATTCTGGCTGCAGTTATTCTTCCGAGCCGGCGGGAACCACGCTGTCGATTACTCTTGTTGTTGCTGCGATGGTTCCCATTATTATTTCCTGTACCACTCCCGCTCGGTAGACGTCTGCCACCACTCCCACTTCTCCGCCGCTCATCGCTCGAATCGTTTCGGCCTTCGCCGCCGGCCCTCCCATTTCCCACCCTTCATTTCGCACGTGATTATTTGTACCAGCGTATCTGCCCGCGCCGGCCGATCATTTCTGGCTTCACGTCCGTATCTATCTTGGCTGGGAGACCGAGGTGTGATACGTCTAAAGCCAGGAGGAGGGGGTGAGCTACCAGTAGAGGCTGGTGGTTCTGGGGCTGCCGGGATGCTTGGAGTTTCATTAGGGGCACACTGGGACTAGCATCGACTGGAGGTTTTTGTTCCTTTGGATCGAAACTCCGTAGTCTATTATTATTAAGAGAGAGAGAGAGGGGGGGGGAGTGTTAATAAGCTGTTGCAGGTAGATGCAAAAAAAAAGTGACTGACCGGATGAACATAGACTCCATCTTGTCAGCTCCAATGAGCGGTTCCGTGCTACCAGCCGGTCTAGGCCACCACTCAACGGCAAACGACCAAAGGTGACGCCTGAGCCTATCCTTGGCTTTCTCGTCCCCCCGATTGATCTTGACACAATGGTCGATATGGTGGCCGATGGCAGTGATGAGACGCTTGAGAATCGCGGCTAAAATCATTTGAGAATTAGAGAGATTAGCTTGAAGGCCACAGAAAAAGTATTACGTAAAAATGTTTTAGTTACCTCGAGCAGCCCCGCCAATAGTCCTGCTTTCATCTGCCCGCAGTTCTTTCAACTCCTTTTTCACTGGCCTCATGGCCTCTTTACATTCACCTTCATCCATACTATCCTCCTCCTCCTCTAGTTCTTCTTCTTCCTCCTCCTCTTCTTCCTCAGTCAAGTCTGAGCTTGACTGGGACCTGGCCCTTGCCGGAGGGGAACGATGGTGATGAGCTTTCGGTTGTCTCGGCTGCCCCAGCGGTTGTTGCTTCTTGGCATATGTTGTGGTGCATTGTTGGATTTGCCAGATGGTCGCGAGCCATGCGTGTTGGAGGATCGATGTTGAGCTTCAGTGGCAGAGTATGAATGGTGATTTGTGGACTGAGCCGCATGGTGGCCATTGAAACCATCGCGGCCCTGTTCTTGCTCCTGCTCGTGCTGCTCGTGATATTCGCGGAGCGACCGGAGTAAATAGTCACCGCGTCGAGTGAGATGAACACCACTCGGAATGCTTTTCGCCTTGGGTTCTTCTCCCTTGACCCGCTTAGGATCTTCTAAAAAAATCGAATCCGATAATCCTAACTCGGGTCATCCCGAATCAGATCCCATCGACCAAATCCATGGCGCCAAGCACCTATCAGAAGAGCATTATCTTTGGCTTCGGTCCATTCACACGACCAACCAGCCGTGGTGGATTTGAGACCCGAAGCTGGATGGGTCCAATTGAGCGGGTCCCTTTCAGACGTTAATTCTGTAGGGGCACAAAAAGATAAGTATGCGCGCTTGTCAGAGGATAAGAAAGTTTGCTTCTTGCTAGACCTTACCATCATGGAGGAGCCGCAGATCCTTCATTCGACTCATGACCGTCTCGGCATTGATGTTGGCTACGTTTCTGAATTCCACCAACACTGCCTTGTTTCGCATGGCAGGTGTGACTTCCTCACCAGCTTGTCGTTTCAGTCGGATAGCTTCTTCGTTCTCCGCCAAAGCTCGCTCGCAAACCTCCTTGAGCTCATCCACACACTTGAGCGTCACGTCCCGATCCTTGCATTCCAGTTTGGCGAACTTGACCATGGTATCGTATCGCTGGCGGATATCGCCAAAGTGTTGGATGGATCGGATCAGATCACGGATCTCTTTCAAGCTGAAATCTTTGCTTCTCGATTGACTTGAATCCCGACTCTCTTTAGGCTTAGAGACCGAATCTGGGTATCCTCTTTCAACCTTCCACCCAACTTCCTCTTCTTGTAACGCGCGGATTTTGTGGGACCATTGGGTTCGTAATCATCGCCGGCATCATCTTCAGCTGGCGGCAGGTTGTTGGGCTTACTCGAAGATGATCTTTCTGCAGCCCGAGAGGTGGCTGTCCCGCGATTCCTGCCCTCACCCGCCCGTTTAGTGGTGGTTGCAGTGCGTTCTGATTCGACCCGTTGCCGCTCTGAAAGAGGAATAATCTCATCCCAGGAAGTCACATCGGCCTTAACGTCCTGAACAGCAAACTGTTGGAGGAAATCTTCACCACCAAGACTGGTGCCAGTTGGTGCCGTTTCAGTTTCGAAGTTCTCGCCCTTGTTCATGATTTCATCAAGATCCATCGACTCCAATTTGGACTGGTCAGCCGAGCTTTTGAACAGGTTGGCCGCACCAAATTTCAATATGGCACTCAGATCATCCTTGTTAAACGTGGTTTCTGGTTTGGATGTCTCCTTCCTTCCAACGTGCTTTCCCGAAGTGTCCATTTGATTGATGATCGCGTATTCCAGAATCATCTTACGCTTGGCACGTTCCAAGACGTCTTCCTCGACAGTGTCCTTAGTCACCAAGCGGTAAACATTTACATGATTTTTCTGTCCAATTCGATGAGCACGCGCCATGGCTTGGAGATCGTTTTGAGGGTTCCAGTCACTATCAAATATTATAACCGTATCTGCAGTCTCCAAGTTAATCCCGAGACCTCCAGCACGGGTAGACAATAGGAAGGCAAAATCAGGGGATCCGGGTGCGTTGAAGTGTCCAATTGCTTTCCTTCGCTCTTCAGATGGAACGGTTCCATCCAATCGTTGAAAGATGTAACCACGATAGCTCATGTAATCTGACATAATGTCTCTGAGAAAATGCCAAACGTTAGCAGCTCCAGCGCAGGACATAAGAAAAGAAAAATGCAACATCGAGAAAACTCACAGCATTCGAACCATCTGACTGAAAATCAAGACCCGATGACCTTCTGCTTTAAGTCGTGTCAGCAACTTGTCGAGCAAGATCATCTTGCCGCTATTGACAACGACCCCACGCAAGGCAGCTTCTTTTGAATCGGTGGCAGGCTCGGCGCCGGGAAACAAGAAGGGATGATTGCTAGCTTTTTTCAGCTCCATGGCGATATTCAGAAGCGAAACTTGAGAATCGCTAGAAGCTAATAAGGCGTAATTCTAGTCATAGTTATAATCCCAGAGTCGCGTTACAAATGTCAGTCGGACGCCACGAGAACACGTATGAGAGAGCTAAACCCTATTACCCTGGTTAAGATTGCCTTGTACCAATACATTTGTAACTCTGACATTTCCACTCGAAGAATCCGCTCGCTCTTGGTGGGCAAGCTCTGAACGACATCCTTCTTGAGTCTTCGAAGCATGATGGATTGAAGCTTTGTGTGTAGATCTTTGATCTTCATTTCCTTCTCATCATCTATGAAAAACGAAACCGGTACCAGAAGAATGTTAGTTTTAGACAACTACATATACACACATATATAAAATGGCGTAATAACCTTCCAAGTCAAAATGACCCTCCGAAAGATCGAACTTATCCGGTTGTAAGAAGTGCATTAAAGCCAAGAGCTCTGTATTTCGCAAAACGGAAGGGGGGCGAGAGGCATGGTGAGTGTAGGATCCCCCAAAGTGAGATCCAGATTGATTAATGACCTTTGACACTATTTTGAAGGGGAGTCCCGGTGATGAGCAGTTTAGCTTGAATGTTGAACGACATCAGAGCTTCATAGAGCTGGGATTCGCTACTTTTCAAGCGATGAGCCTGATGAAGTAATAAAAAAAAAAAAAAAAAGATGAGCAAGACGATGATAGGAAGTACTACCCGAAAGGGGTGAGAAGTGGAGATAACTGACTTCATCGACGGCGAGATACTGCCATTTGATGTGAGCAAGATCGGCGCGATCTTTCAGGATAATCTCGTAGGTAGTGAGTAGGATGTTGAACTTCATCTTCTTCGGGGGCCCAAACTCGTATTCACGGATGGTTTGACGGCTCACTTTGTTACCGATGTAAGCGATAACATTCAAGTCTGGCGCCCACTGGGCACATTGCATTTGCCAAGCGGGTAATGTTGAGAGCGGGACGACGATGAGAAATGGGCCATATTGCTCCATGGTGTGGAACAGATATGACAGAAAAGCGCAGGTTTGGACTGTCTTTCCGAGGCCCATCTGTGTACGAATTTCATGACATAAGACTTGGGATTGCTTTCATAAAAAGAATTGCACGTTTTGCGAGAGAAATTGCGTACTTCATCAGCCAAGATGCCATTTTGACCTTTATGCCAAACATATGCCAGCCAGTTGAGTCCCGTGATTTGAAAGTCTTTGAGTGTGCCTCCGACTTTAATATACTTGGGTTGCTCTTTGATCCGGTCAAACACAGGCCTAGTTTTACCGAGCGGAGTGGAGCAATGCGGGACGGTTTTACAATGAAGCCTCGACTTGTATGCTTCAATCTCTTTAGCCGCAGTTGCCTCGATCGTCTCTTCAGCCTCCCAAGTGCAGGCGTCGTAATTGAGGCCCCGCCATTTACAAAGATATTCCACATGGTCATGGTCGATGTCCAGCGTAGGTGCCGCATCACGGTTTGCAATTACCCTTTCAACAATTTTGTAGCCCTCTACTTGCTCCCGGGTGCGATTACGCTCGATCATGAAAGCTTCGCGATCTTCATCGGTATATCTCGGGTCAGTGTTGATCAGATTTTCAGGTGTCCAAACGTTTTTGATGTAATTCTCAAGTTTTTTGAATCCTATTTTTTAGAGGAGAACAAGTTTGTTTAGTATCGCTATACACCAGTAAATTTCATAGAAAAGCTAAGATTGCACCTCGGTACTGCTTGGCGAATTCGTATGATTCCCACGTGGCGTGTAGGTGACTGTAACCTTGCCACTTGATTAGATACAGCAGATGTTTAGTTGGGTCGTTGAGCGTGGGGTCAGCTAAGATCGTGATATAATATTAAATGTCAGCAAAAATTGTCGCATGAAAGAGCTGCCAACGATGTAGATCAAGTTCAGAAGAGCAGAAACCCGGGCGGCTGACATAGCTTTGCGTCCTTCATGTGGTCGAGAACCGCGTCAATTGCGTCACCCTCATCTGCAAAAATAAATAGTAAGAAACAAGGACCAGTTGAGGAACATTGGTGATAAAATTCCCACCTCCGATCGTCACGGTTGGTTGGTTAGCATAAGCGGCGATTTGCTCGTCCTCGGAGTCCGAGATCATACCCAGGTAGCGGTCATCCTCGTTATAGTTAGTTGCTTTACCGCTTCTAACTGAGATGCGTAGGAGACATGGCTCATCAGCATCCGACCTGACGGCTGCTGCTCGACGACGTTTCCCATGTTTTCGACCGCCCCCAGAGAAGTCACTATCGTCTTGCTCAGATTCTAGTCCGGGTTTGGGTGTCGCACTAGCTGATTTATCTGCTGCCTTCCCTAAACTCGTTATATTTCCAAAACCCCGAGATAAAACAGATTAATTTCGGCAAGGGAGGTGGCGACTTGGAAGCACTAACGCTTGGTTAGAGTTTTCTTGCCTGAAGTGGACTGTTTCTTGGATCTTTTGATCGGCCTGGTTTCGTCGTCGTCACCGGAATCATCTTCATCGTCGTCAAATTCTAAGCTCACGTGCTCGAATACCTGCAACGTGGGGGTAAATAAATAAATAAAACGAAAAATTAACCATAATCGAACAGATTGAGCCCATGCTCATGTGGTGATTTGCTCGAGGAAAGAGTTACTACGGACCTTTTGACTGGCACGCGTCTAGATGTAGAAAAATGAGATGGTGGGCGCACCACATGGTGGTGTGACAAAGTCAGTACACGGGGTTCATGAAGCCCCAACGCTAGTACAAGCCGAGCAAAAATAAAAAAAGACTTGCCGATCTGCGTAAACCGTACAGTTGAGCGTCATAGCTCTGAGGTAGTTCGAGTCTGCTAGAGGATGTTGCTGTAGATTTTTGACGGCGGGAGGAAGTGGTAGGGGGGGGTTCGTGAATTTAACCTTGCAGAATGAATCACCCGCTCGAGTTCCAACGACACACGTTCCATGATTGAGGTGTTTGTAGAGTTGAAGGGTTTCTTGAGTGGTGATGGGTTCAGTGGGGTTTGGATCACACCGGCAGCGAGAAGGCACAATGTAAAAATAAATGTGTTCGTTTACATTGACAGGGGGCAAGTCGACAGGCAAGTCTTCACTCTCCACGGGTGGTTGAGGTTGAGGTTGAGGAGAAATTGAGTCGAAGGGCAAGGAGACAGGGGGACATGAGGTGATTCTGCTGCGTGGGCACACTGAGCTGAGCAAAGGGGCACAACTACGAGCAACAGAGGTTTAAGCAGTGAGGTTAGCGAATGGGGGTGGACAGACGGGGGCGGGGGGGGCGGGGGATGGACGGGGGAATAATAAGAAGTTACCGGAAAGGGAAGTTATCTAAAATATTTAACTCACTCGCTCTGCTGCAACGTGCTTTTCAGGCTGGAATCAAGCGAAAAAATTAAAAAAAAGAGGGAAGAGAAAGAAGCGGTGATCAACGGGAGTGCGAAACGATCGAGAAAGCCACGGGGTGAGCAGGAGACAAGAGACCAAAAAAAGCGAAACAATTCAAAGAAGAACGAGTAAATATACTACTAGAAAGTAGCAATTCTCTACCAAAATAACGATTTTGATCTTATATCGATAAAACCGACTAACCGACAGGATTCACCAACCGAAAGAGAAGAGAGGAAGGAGACGAAGAAGAGGACCTCCTGTATACACTCACATTAAATGATGCAAATAATATTTACCGGTGAAGAGTGCTTGAATGGTTCTCGATCGGAAAAGACCCGCTCGAAATTACTATTACTTTGTCGTCGTCGATATATACTATATAATATGTGACACGAAGGTCGAGCCGAACCGAGAGGAAAGAAGATTGTCTGTCTGTCCGTCTGTGTCTGTCGGGAGGTCGTCTGGCGATGCGTTGCTCGAAGAAGAATGGTAGGTTGGAAGGAGCGGGCTAAGATTGTACTTTCGAGGTATGGAGAAATATGTTTGTTGGTGGGATGTGAGTATCTGAGTGATGATGATGGGCTTGTTGGTTGGATGCTTGGTGTGGGAAGGCGATCTTGTCGATTGACTCAGGCCCAACAGCACGGGACTGGGCGATCTGAACAAGCCCCCCGCACGCTGTGATATCGGGGCTCAGGCGGGGCAAAGCGCACGCTGGACTTGCGCACTGCGGAACGTCCAGTTCCATCTCATCTCTCAAGAGCCAAGACTCAGGCAATGTGGCACACTTCATCCCATCATAATGACTGAAGGGTCGCGTCATACCAGAAACTCAGGTCAGTTGCGCCCCGGCAAAGGTTGGGAAAGGGTCAATGGCATGCAACCAAAAGGATGTTGGCGTTCGTGGCAGGCTGAAGACACAGGTTAGGTTGGAAATATGGACAGAGTATGTTTGTATAAAATTAAACCAAGCAGAAGAAACTCGTTTTGATGCATAAGGGTGACGATCGAATGGAAGCTCCAAGAGTAGAACAAAATGCGACGACGGAGGATGACACACTAATAGGTGGGGGAAAATGCTACTGTGGCGAATACTTTTTTTGGGGAGTAGGCAAGCAAGATCGTTCATGATGACAGAGGAGCGGCAGTCGCGGAACATTCCGTAACGAAGTCCTTCTGTGAGTTCAACGGCGGTTTGCGTTAGTTCCCCATTGGACAGGATTGGACACATTGGTCATCGACTTACAAACATATCCATCACGTCCAGTGGGCCACCTGCGGAAATAATGAACGTTAGTACCAGGGCAAGGGAGTCATAGTGTATAGACTTCATCCACTAACCGGCTGCTTCGGGATGGAATTGAACACTATAGTAAAGGCATAATAGGTCAGTCACAGACGGGGAAGCGTTCGACGAAAAGAAAGGGCACATACCCCCAGACTTTACGACCACTACCCTCAGTCGATTTGATTCCCTCCACCGAAGAATCATTGCAGCTGTGTGAGGAAAGTGGTTAGGGGAGTTAGCGGGAGTTCTGTATCCTGCTCAATAGATACGATGAAGGGCGCACTTGATAAAGAACGGCTCCCATCCTTCAGGGAACGGATCCTTCAGCTCGATAGCATATTCTGATGATCAGGTGGAAAAATCAGTGTCGGAGGCTGGAGGGCAATCAAAGAGATTGGTACCTACGGTGGTTTTGCGAGGTAATGAAAACACGACCGGCTGGAATGGACCCCGAGTTTGCCAGTGCCAGGACGGGTTGATTGTGACCTCTATTTCCGAAACGCATTCGGTACGTTTCAAGACCGGCGGCAAGACCAATAATTTGGTGACCTGCGGAAGACACATGACATTGAGCTATCCAGGCAAACTCCTGCCAGAGACTGTGCTGGAGGACCTACCCATGCAGATGCCAAAGATGGGCATGTTAGGCGCATCGTTCATGACAGTCCTGACGGTGTTAACAGCTGCCACGGCGTGCTTCGGGTCACCGGGACCATTGCTCAAGAAGAGACCATGATATTTGCCAATTATTGACGAAGCCGGCGTATCCCAAGGCAAGACAGTCACGGCAGCACCGTGTCGGACCAAGGATCGGGCAATATTGGCTTTGGCACCGAAGTCTAGCATGGCGATAGAAATGGGGCTGGTGGGATTGAGGATATAAGGTGCTTTGGTGGAAGCCTCACTGGACACTCATGGTGCACTGGGGTCCCAATATTGGTGTGGTACCCATCACTGAAATAAATGTGGGCCAGTGTGCTACCTTGCTGTCAGAGCATTCAAGTGGCACCATGAGTGTCAACAGCAGTAATGCCAGGTAAGCCAAAGTGGTGACACCAGTTGCTGATAAATTCCACGGCTTGATAGTGTGAGAACCAATTGGCCAACTCAGAATCAGCAACCACAACCCCTGAGCAATGTACACAGTTGGAATCAAGGAAAAAATTAGCTGGGGGGGGGGGCATGGGTTTGGCCCATGGGTGATGTGGCAAGAATGTTGGCAAGTATTCCATATTTTATGGTCATGGGTGTGGTGAAAGCCAATATATGGAACTGGTATGACAGGTCAGTCATTGACTCAGGATAACTAGAGGGATGGATGTGAGAGCAAAACTCACTATCTTACTTCCAGCCTTCAAAGACTTCATAGTCACACCATTTTGTCTCTATGTATTCACAGCAACTCATATTTTTAATCAACCTAGGCATTTTGAATTATTTACCTTGTTTTAGCCTCCCCACATTTCATCATACCTTTCAGTGTCTATCCTGACCACAGTTTGAATCATCAG